>JABUQX010054416.1:2500-10000 GCA_015478945.1 Trachelipus rathkii
ATAGCAACTATTTATTTATTACTATTATTGGTGAGTGTAATAGCCCAAAAATTGAATATAATTAATTTTAGTAAATATTAAAAATATTTACTGTCAATAAAAGTGAAAAGGCTGTGGGCCTTGTACAGTGTTTGTTTCTAGTGAAAATTAATCAATTATATATTATACCATTTATAGCTAGCCTAATTTTGTTAGAAAGACCTAGATTAGGCATAAACTAGGTCTTTATATTTTCAAATGCCGTTTTTTTATATATGGTCAAAATTTTTCCAGCAAATACTGACTTTTGAAAAACTACCTAGGCTCATTTAGTAGGTACGGGGCCTACCACTATGAAGAACATAAGAAATTAGGGACAGTAAGAAGCCACATGGGCCTATCGAAGGACTTTCCCAGTCAACCCACTAACCAAACATGCCCATGCAAATCCACAAAGCACCCTAGGCTTGTCAAATTACTGTAACAAAATCCACCAATTTTGGCTTAGGTCAAAAAAAAAAAAAAAATATATATACAATATAAAGGTGTTCAAATGCCTTAAGTAATCTATTGTATATTTTTACAATTTAGCTATAGCCTATATTTATTTAATAAACATTTACCGTAAAACGAGGGAACTTTGACACATTGACACCCTATTGGTGTGTGCCAAAATTTTTGTTACTAACAAAATCCTAAAGTTAAGTATTCAAAATACTAGTCATAAAGTATATAATACTCACAGAAAGTTTCAGGTCTGTAGATTGTGTGGGGTAGCGGCAGGGGGCAAAAAAGAGGGGTGTCAAAGTTGCCCCTTCATTTTGGGTAATTTTGACACCCCATGTCAAAGTTGACCCACCAAGATTTGTTAGGTAAATTATAGGTAATTATAGTTATAATTATAGTTATAATTATAGTTAGTTCTGGTAAATTAAAGTGCTACAGTATGTTTTTTCTATTTAAAAAAAAAAAAAAAAGTAAAATATAAATTATTTCTCCAGTTAAAAAAAAAAAAAAAAATCATTTTAAACATATGGTACTGTACCATACCATAATCCCCAAAAGGTAGGTATGGTAGGGTGAAGTGAGGCAATGCCAGATTTAGCTTATTTGGTGTATTAATCTGGCAACCTTAGCCTTTTAAAGCTACTTTTAGCTACTTTTAGCCTCCTTTGATCTAGCCTTTTTCTGGCTACCTAGCCTTTTTCTGGCAACCTAGCCTTTTTCTAGCTTTCCGGTCTGTGTTTGGTATCGTTTCCTAGGTATCCGGGGCCGCTGAATTGAATGCCATGGTCGTTGAGTTGATTGGTGGGAGTCCCTAAGGTACCAGGTTATTTTTAGGGGTGTCAATGTTACCCCACCACCATCAAAAAACCCCATGTCAAAGTAACCCCACTATATTCAGAGGTCAAGTTTTACATAACCATAATTAATATCCATCATATTGTGCCAGATTATTATTCTTAACCCTCTAAATAACACGTTTGCTTAAATAAAGTTTTTGTTTAAACTTTTCAGTTTTGTGATATTACATGATTAACATATAAAGGTGGAAAATGGAAATTTTCAAAAAAAAATCAAAATCTTTCCATAACTTTCTACATAATCATTTGTCCTTTATATAACCATTACAGAACCTTTCCTTATTCATTGCTGAACAAATGTGTATTCAAGCGTTTTTCTCTATTTTTTATATTTAAGAAGATAGAACTACAAATAGCGATAAGGGTGAAAGTGTCAAAGTTGCCCCCTGTTTGACAAAGTATCCTCGGTTTACGGTATATATATATATATATAATTTAGCATTGTGGGCCCTATTACCATATGGGACCCAACCCATCCATATACTTATCCACACCTTTCTTAAATGTTGCAATTGAGCCATACTCAACAACCTCCTGTGGCAAACCATTCCAAAATTTAACAACCCTATTACTGAATGTATGCTTTCTTATAAAGATGGCATCCTTTCTTCTTAATTTTCTTGTTATGCCCCTGGTTCTCCCGTCCGTGCTCTACTATAAAGAATTTATTGGTCTCTTGATTTCAATAGATGTAAAAATTTTGTTAGACTTGTATCATGTCCCTCTGAGAAATCGCCTTTCTACAGAAAACAAGATCCTAAATTTTTTTCTGTAAATATAGACTTTGAAAAACTACCTAGGCTTCATTAGTAGGCTACGGGCCTACCACTATATTTTAGGCTACACAGTTACTAGCCATATGCATATTTATTAACGTATATATTTTTTTTTATTTATTGTCCGCTATCATTAATTTTTCTTACTTTTGTATATTTATTAGTATATAGCTAACACTCTAAAAAAATGGGGTTATTTTTTAGGAATGTGAAGTCTGTGCTTCGGAGTTCGGACTACTGTAACTCTGGTCCTATACTTCTTTGATTGTTTTGAGAAATATAATTGTTCTTCTGAGGGAATCTAACAGAGAGGATTCTCTCAATGTTCCAGAGTATATTCGTTTTCTATATGTAACCAACTGATGATAATATAAATTTGAGAAAGATTCATCCTTTGGATTAAAGAAAGGAATAGAATTAATCACAAATGGGCCTATAAAATCTGCAAGATTTTGTAGATCAGGTAGTCTGCTGATTGAAACTTTCACATATAATCAAACTAAAATGCTAGCTAGCTACATCAAAATCTTTAATAAATAATTTAATTCCAATAAGGGTGACATTAGCATATAATATTAATACAACTCAGGGAACAATTTATGCCTCCGAACTTGAGTTTAACTAATGAGGAGATTGCTGAAGGCCTTTCAACACAAAAAGTCATATCTGCTAGACGAATAGTAAAGGGTAAAGAGAATTCTTATTCTAGGGAATGTTCTCATTATATAAGAAAATGAAATTGTCCATCTAAAAGTAGATAATAAAACTACTTTTGACAATGCTCGAAAACTTTTTAATATACACAATAACTCTTCTTCTAATATGGAAACTACTTATGCAGGAACACTACAAAGAAAAGACCAAGAGACTAATAATCCAGGAAATTTGCCAAAGCAAGATCAATTGATGTCTCATACTCAGGAGCAAAATCAGCTAAATAATATGCAAACTGAAAAATTAATTAGTGGATTGGGAATGATATTCCAGTCTAACTTTTCTTAAAAAGAATTGTCATATAATCTATATAATCTTTTAACGACTCTGAAGATATGTTAGGTTCCATTTACTAAAGAAGAAAGTTGCAATTTTATATTTGGGGAAAGTTTATATGGGAATAGAAATCCAGAATATTTAACCTTTCTTAAAAAGAATTGTCATATAATCTATATAATTTTTTAACAACTCTGAAGATATGTTAGGTTCCATTTACTAAAGAAGAAAATTGCAATTTTATATTTGGGGAAAGTTTATATGGGAATAGAAATCCAGAATATTTATTACATAATAATGGATCAAAAACTTAAATTATGTCAGTGGAATATTAGAGGAATTAATATGAATAGACTCTTCTTAGAACATATCATACAAGAGAAAAATATAAAATTTTTGCATTGCAAGAAACTTATTTAGATGATGACAAAGATATTGTATTCAAACATTTTGAGATATTCAGAAAGGATAGAAATGCAAAAGGAGGTGGGGTATTATTGGGAATTCGTAAATCAATAAATTGTCAAAGATTGAACATCATCACAGATTTAGAAGTGGTAGTGGTTAAAATATTCTTAGGCTCTCAGTCTTTGAACATCTTTAATATATACATGCCCCCTTCCAATACTTCATTCATTGGGCAATTAAATGAAGCTTTGAAGCAAGTCAAAGATACCTCCCTATTAATTGTGATGGGAGACTTTAATAGTCATCATTCAATGTGGAATGGTAATAAAACCAATAAAAGAGGTGAGGAACTATTTGAATATATTTTGCAAAATAATCTATATTTAACGAGTCACAACCAACATATTCTGCCAAGTGGAAGGATTATTGTTCTACTTTGGATCTTACATTCATTACCTAGAGTTTGGTAAATAAACTAAATTGGTCACTTTATTATGATCAGCATGGGAGTGATCATTTCCCAATTATAATCTCAACTAATTATGAATTAGAAAGTAAATTTAAGAGACCTAAATGGTGTATGGAAAATAGAGATTGGAAGGGGTATGAAATATCCTTTGTTTACCTGAAGTTGATCCTCATTTATCAGTAGATCAAAATAATTGCTTTTGTCACATCTATATTGGAAACAGCTGGCAATGTATTTAAAACAATATCAAATAAGGTTACTCCAAAAAAAATGTAATTCTTGGTGGACAAATGAATGTAAAAATGAAATTACAAAGAAAAATAAGCTTTATCGATATTTTAAACAAAATCCAATACATGAGAATCTTATAAAGTACCGGTGTCAAAAGGCTAAAACCAGATTTATAGTCAAACGAGCAAAAATGGTTTATAAAAGAAAATTATTTTCAATAAACCGAAATACATCATTATCACAAGTGTGGGACAGGGCAAAATTTCTTAAAAGTTCTAGCCCAAGTTACAGCTCTAAAATTGGTTTAAATTTAGAAAGGGATAAAATTGAACAGGATCCTCAGATAGTCAGTAATATACTGGTTGAATCATTTGCTCAAATTAGTAGTATGTCTTCTTATAAAGAACCTTTTTAACAATATAAAAATATAAAAGAAAGAACTAATTTAAACTTCCAAACTACCGCTATGCATGATTATAATAGGCCCTTTTCTTTGGATGAGTTGAATTGTGCTTTGGCACAAATTAAAAGAAATTCATCAGCTGGGAAGGATAATGTTATTTATCCTTTTCTGCAGCACCTAAATCTGAATAAAGAAAAGTTATTACAATTTTATAATTATATTTGGGAGAGGGGACTTTTTCCTGACAATTGGAGATTGTCTCTTCTAATACCCATTTTGAAAACTAATATAACTGCTACAGATCCCAAGCCTTACAGACCAATAGCTTTGACTAGTTACTTATATAAGGTATTGGACACTTTTTTAGCTTAGTCATTTTTTTCACTTTTTAAGCAATTTTACACTTTTCTTCACTTTTCTTCACTTTTTTGGGGCAAGTAGGTTACTTGGAGATATCTTTTTCTTCTGTTTTATCTGTGACTGAATTAAAAATGTGGTTTAACTACAAAACAGTTTATTGAACTCAAGAACTGGAAAACATAGGTAAATAATTTGTTTTTAAATGGTGAAATTTTCAAATTTAAATTAAAACAATTTAATAATAATAAAATAAATTTTATGAAATTTGAAAAATTTTTGGAACAATGGCGAAGCTGTGAAGAAGTATTTTCTTACATATTTAACTAAGCATAAGTCCAACCTGATGAAAAGACCTGGATATCAGAAAATTGTGAGGTTGTTAAAAAAACCTACCATAAAAGCAGAGCTTAACTTTGTTATATCTAGCGCACATATCTTTACGAGTGTCACAGGCTTCTTCCAAAAAGAAGAACCATTAATTCATCTCTTGCATTCTGTTTTGTCATCATTGGTTATGAAACTGTTGGGAAAGATTTGCAAGTCAGAAATTCTCAAAGATCTTGATTTAAAAAAAATTGATGCTGCTTTTTTTTAATACTGAACATTTACTGCCATTGAAAAAAATCCAGTTTTCTGATGAGGTATTAAGAAACTTGAAAAATGTTTGTGAAAGGACAAAGTTTTTCTGGTCTGCAAGCACAAAAACATTTTGTTGAATCTGTTAAGCATGTTGTGAACAAATCATCTGTGTTGAGCTCTCTGTTGAAAAAATTTACATGTCTATCCCCTAATGAGAGATTGTCCAAAGAATGCTGCCAAAATATAGTTCGAGATTGCTAGGGTCATGCCATGGAAAATCCATACAGACATACTCTTAGATGAGTGGAAAACTAATACAATTTGGAAAAGCTGAACCAGAGTCCGAAAAAAAATCTATAGATCTGTATTGGGCTCAGTTTTTTAATAAAACCGATCCATCAGTAAACACTTCAAGATTTCCAGCAGTTGAAAGAGTAGTAAAAGCTTCACTGTCGCTGTGTCACATGGTAATGCAGATGTGGAAAGAGCATTTTCCACATCAGGCAGAACTCTTACAAGTACCAGGTCATCTATGTCAGAGAAAACTTTAAATGCTTTAATCACTGTTAAAAGTGCTCTTAAAATGTATGATAACAAACCTTACCTTATTTCTCTAATCTAGAGCTCCTTTTCCATGGGACGTTTAGCATATAAACAATACATTGCTTACTGGATAGAGGAAAGAGAAAAAAAAGGCAAGACCTCGAAGATTGGGACAGCTGCAAAGGCTGAAACAAGACAAAAATTGCTAAAAAGGAAAAAAAAAAAAACAAATTGACCAAAAAAGGAAAAAAAAATTCTGATGATGAACAAATGCTGAAAAAGCTACGAAAAGAAGAGGCAGAGCAAAGTGGAAGTGCAGACAAACTGTTATTGGAAGCTAATGAAAGATTGAAGAGAGCTTTAAAGAAAAAAGATTTTAGTGAAGCAAGCTTGTCCCAAGCGATGCTAGAAGGTGTTACTAATGTTCAGAAAGAGGCATCTGAAAAAAGACGTAGTGTGGAAAATTACAGGTTGCTGTTGAAAAACGAAAAACAAGTCTCATTTCAGACTTTTCAAAAAAGTTTAATTACCCTTAATTTTTATAATTATTAGCTTGTTTCTTCTGTAACCAAATACAGTAAGTGTATTTTCAAGTATAGTAGTATTCCATTTTCTTTACATTATGACTTTCTAAAACTAACATTTCATTATTATATACTTTCATCTCAGTTATTTATATTTAAAACCTACTTCATAGTTCTTAGCATCCAAAATATTAAGTAAATAGCATGTTATAGTAAAAAAGTTAGGTCACATTGAATTTTAGTAATGAAAATTGTAAATTCTTTTCAACATTTTTTCTACAAAAAATATGTTAATTTTTGTCAGGAATTTCAGTCATTGTTTATTTCACTTTTGTCAGCATTTCATTCAGTTTTTTTCCAATTTTTTTTCAAAATTTTATTCACTTTTTGCACTTTTTTTGATAATATAACTGCTACAGATCCGAAGCCTTACAGACCAATAGCTTTGACTAGTTGCTTATGTAACATATTGGAAAGAATGATTCTCAAACAATTATTGTCCTTCTTATATGGCGAATATATAAATAAAAATTAATGCGGGTTTCGGAAGAATTACTCAACCATGGATACTCTTATTCAATTGGAGGGAGATATTAGGGAAACCTTTATAAGAGATGAGTACCTAACTACAGTCTTCTTGGATATAGAGAAGGCTTATGATAAGACTTGGGTATTTGATATTCTGTTAAAATTACACAATATTGGTTTGAGGGGCAACCGGCCAATATTTATTGAGAATTTTATAAGGCAAGGGAAAATACAAGTAATTGTCGGCGGGTGACCAGGTCTGCCTTCTGTTAGGAGGGGTGTTCGGTCCACTCATAAATAAAATAAAAATAATAATAAAAAAAAAAATTTCGCTCATTTAATAGCC
>JABUQX010054416.1:15000-24563 GCA_015478945.1 Trachelipus rathkii
GCTAATTCTGGTCTCTTCTTTAGGTCCCAGTTACGGGTTATAATCCAAGTATCGACGATCTACAAAAGCCCCATCTTTCTGAAGAGCAGTAATAATCTGGATAAATTAAAAATCTTTGTCAACAACCTTAACAACCGAGAAGAATTATATTGGGATTTGATTTGGTCCACGGTGGAGAGTTCTCATTCATTGTTGAGCTTCACCTATTTATTAAGGGCTTCACCTCAGTTTGGACCAAAGTGATAAATTTAAACTAAATCTTCATATTGATTAACTTGCTAAAAAGTAATTTAGCCTTCAGCATAAAACCATAGTTCCAGTTGTTATGTTTCAATGGCCGATAAAGATATAGAGAACTTTTGATATACGAATATTTGAAAAGAGCTAATACCGCTACTACTACTATAATACAAAAAGGGGGGTTGGGCGAAAGACTACATTATTATAATTTCGAAAGGATATTATTATATACATTCTTTATGATATAATCATTTATTTTTCATATATTTATTTATATTATTTTTATTTTTATATTATTCGGTTTTATTCCCTATATATCTATATATATATAGGGATACCTCTCTGTGTGTGGATATATACATATATATATATATGTATATACCCGTGAAGCGTTATATTCGTGAAGCGTTATAAACTTGCATAAATAAATACATATCATTTTTATATATATTATATTTCTAATAAATTAAAAGTTTCACATACTTTTTTATTTATTGTTTTAAAAGATTTTGTTTATTAAAAGATGCAAAGGATATTGTAAAGTTTTTAAGGTCTAAGACATTGGGTAAGTCTATTAGTAAAGTCTATAAGCCACTGTGTTCAGGTGTAATTCCTGGCTATAATTTTGACCAGAGCTATCATCCCAAGTAAACGTTAGGAAGAAGTAATTATTGAATAAGAGAAAAATTGCAAGAAAAGTATACACATGGTTGCCTCAATAATGAAAAGAAGACCTCTCGTCATAGAGGTCCAGATCCGATTGATGAGTTCAGAGTGGATGTTTGGTTGGTGTGGTGTAGTATGTGTTAGTTATGTCGAGCTAAGGTCGTATATAGAGGGCCAAGGTGTGAGATGTTGTCTTCTTCTTCATGGTTTTATGTGTCGAAGACTGAATAGGTGATCGAGCATAATATATGATAGAGATATGGTACGACTTGTGGCATGACTAGATTTATATATATTGTGCTCTTATGACGGGCATTCTATAGGGGTGTTGAGGATCAAGTTAAGTTTAGCGGGTGATATATATAAATATATATATTATATTATATGATTATCTATATATATAATTATTTATATATATATATATATTATATTTATATATATATATATAATATATACTATATATATACTATTATAAATATTATATAATATTATATATATATATATATACTATATATATAGTTATTAATATATATATATCTATATATATATTATATATATATACTTAGGGTGTGCGAATAGTGAAAAAGCCGAATATCGAATATATGGCTAAAAAGTATTGGCCCGAATACGATATTCGACAATTGTCACTTGTTTTTCGTTGGGAAAAGAAAGTCAAGTCTCGTCATCTGTTTTTAGGGAAAAATAAGAAAACTTGTCACCTTGTGTTTTGGTTGTGCATAAAACAAGTAAATTTGTACCAGCTTTTTATTTTTTCGAGGAAAAAAAAACAAGAAAATTCTACGATGTTTTCTTGTTTTTTTTTTTTTTTTTTTTTTTTTTTTTTTTTTTTGCTGTTCACACTTTACAGCCTCCATCATATCTATTTTTGCATATTCCCTAGGATGACAAAATTCATGTTCGCTACGTAGCTATATAAAGTTACTTCGCATATATCACAGTAGCGCAAGTGTTACTGGCGGTCGTATTCGGAGCATGTGTAACTTTAGTATGTTACATGTATGGATGAATGACTGGATTCATGTTATCATCCATCCCTGTTAACAGTAGATGGTCGTATTGTTCCCAGGTAACTGAAGTTGTAATGAGAGTTTTAAATTTGCCGAAGTGTTGTCCTGAGCTGTTTGGCTTGAGTTGATGAAAAATGATACTGACACATGGCAAGAGTCAATTTTATGTATCAGATGAAGCGAGCTGCGGAGTTCTTCCAGTAGATGGTAACCTTGTGTTTGCAGTGAAGTTGCAGGCTAACTACTCGTATGGGATCCCAGATTAACTGATGACCAGCAGAGTGACGCCTGTTTATTGAGATTTCCAAGAGCAGTTTAAAGTGTGTGTTGTTGCACACGCAACAGTAGCATTCGGTTCCAGTAGGAGTATCTGGTACGGATGAGAGAGGATTATGCAAAAATCAAGACAGTTGGAGAGGCTACAATATCAAGTACATGGATGGTAAATATGCGTCGACTCGAAATGGTAACTTTTGTCGGTAGGGCAGGCAGGTTTCCACAATATGCTGCTTCCTGTGCTATAGGGGGAACAAGCGGGCGCAAATTGATCAACTGGACAACAGAGATGGCCATCCTGAGGGAAACTTGACGCAGGGTGATCGGAAGCGTACGTGAACCGATTGTTACAGAGAGAAAATCATCTTGACTCCCTCAAATACACTTGGTTTGATGAAAATATTGTGAAGGCCTGGACCATGATGGTGAATGCTTCGGCTATATAATGCTCAACGTTCCTGGTCGAGTTGACGAGAAAAGAAAAAGCTGGGATAATTTGATGGCTCACAAATACAGGAGTGCATCCGTCGATGTGCTTTGCTATCAGACAAGTGAATGGTAGTTAGGAGCAAAAGTGAATGCTTTTTCAGATGAAGCATCAGAATTTCCTGGGAAAGAAAGCGAGAACCTACTAACATTGTATCAGGACTGGTAGAACAGTGTTTCATTCCTCATGGATGTAGAATGAGTATAAGTTGCACTACTTACATTCTCAAAATAAGAGAAATTTCGAATAACTAGGCGATGTTAGTGGTGAGCTGGGTGACGATTCATCAAAGTATGCTAAATTATGGAAGACGGTTACAAGGGCAAGTGGGGTATATATGATGGCGGATCTATTATTGAGCTTTATGAGGATCATACCAGACGCTATGGACGAAGAATCTTCCCCGAGAGAAATTAATATGCGTAAGTCTTTTACATTAACTACCGTTCCTTTGTTTCTTCAGCCCTGTCGCCATATTAATTCTTTATCATAGTTGTTTATCTGTTTAACATATATTATCAAAGACTTATATTAATTGCGATTTGTTTCTCTCTTCATATAACATATATAATATATTATATATAAATATATATATATTAATTTAAAAATATATATATATATTTAATATTATATATATATTATATATATATATACTAATATATATTACGTCAAATGGGGGAAAAAGGGTAAAATTACGGTCTTTTTATTTTTTTTGTAGCTAATGAAATGAAAATTAAGTTACACCTATTAACATGTTTTGTTTTAATTTTTTCTCCATTTTTCCCCCATTATTGAGCGTATACTAAATAATATATCCAATATTGTGATGACCCTCTTGACAAAGAAGGAAAATCATAAAATTATTTTACCAAATTCTATTACACCAATATCTACAAATGCGATGTGATATGAACGATTGACATTTTTGGAATAGCACATCAATATCATTGCGATAATCCGTCCAAGAATTCATGTTTACCAGTGTTATAGACAAAGTAATAAAAAAAAGTAATAATATTTCTTACCTATAGCAACACAAGCACTATTAAAAATAATTAATAAAATGAAAGTCATTTTTTTTTTATATAATAACTTCATCTTAATACGCTCAGGTAAATGAGAGAACATTAGAGTTTATATGTTTTCAGAGGGATGACCTTTTCTGTGGCTTATGATATTTCCTATTGTTTCTAGATATTCTTTCATGACTTTTGTACTGATGACGGTAGGAGCTGAAGGTATTTTATTGGCTGTTTATTGTCAAATTTCATAAAATATTTCGTTGTTTTCCCCCACCATTAAGGGAATGATATTGTCGTTCCACTGGTCAAAGTAGGCAAACTTATATTTTGTTTATTTCCTTGGGATGTAATCCCGTATGTCTTTTACTTATTATGATACTATAATAAAGGGTATGGAATGGGACTGTTCAATGTCTTAATGTCATATTTTATGGAGGTCCCCTCGTACCAACCATTTCTTTAAAAAATCCATTAAAGAAGTTAAAATGGAACCTTCATTCTTCAGTTTCCACTACAGTGAATATCCGTCAGCAGAAGAGTGCAGGAGTCTAATTTCCATGCATTTTCTTTCCCATGCCTCAACGACATATTTTTTACTGATTCATCTGATTCATGTTGAAAAATGAGGTTGAATCGCAGATCTAAGAAAGTAGTCAAAAGATTTTATCATAGAAACTTAGAAGTTTTTTTCCTACTGAATTTTCTAAGCATTCAACTAATGTACTTATTCTTCTGAAAAATTATTTAAATTTATTTTTCGTAGTTTATGAATCTTTGTGCTGAAAATGGAAGGGATCCATGGCGACTGTTACTTTAATTTAATGCTTGTTTTAAGTGATGTTGTAAATGGCTAGATGGAATATTTCTGCCACTGAAAATCAGTCAACAATTTCTGATTGCATTATTAATGATATAAATGATAGGGAAAGTTTTAATGATGTTAACATAAGCACAGCTAAAGTTCTGGGTTCCATGCGTGTGCGAAGTTTGAATTAATTTATGCTGTGTTGACATTCAGCTGCATCTGTAATTTTTAAGCTTTGCAGTGCTGATATTGAAAATGACGAGGATATCTGTATGCAAGTAATAAATATTTTAACAGACCGTCTACATATATTGGAATCTGATAATGCATAGTTTGCACTTGTGATAAAACAGCAATAAATTGATAGCAAGCCATCTTCACTTATACTGCTACGAATTATGTTGTTGGTCCAATTATCCAGTATGCATCTAAACTGAATTTAATTTTAGAAGTGTGAGAATGTCAAAGCTTATAGGATATGACATGACAAAATTTTCGTCATATTGGCCTACAATTTGGGCTATATTTTATTTTTTTGGAAAATAAGTTTATAAAATTATCAATTTTAATTGAAATAATTTCTTATGTTGACATATTTTGGCTTTGGGAAAACCGATATGTACTTAAGTTCGAAAAGCGAATACTGATATTGGTATTTTGGTCGATAGCAGAATACCGAATACTTACAGAATATTCGGCACATCCTAATATATATATATATTATATATATATATATATATATATACTATATATAATATATATATATATATATAAAACATATTCATATATGAGATATATATATATATATATATATTATAATTCACCACTATCTACATGAGATAACGATATTTACTATGAATCCCAAAATAATTTGAGACTAAAGGAGTTACTTGGAATGATGTAAGTGCTTGTACAACTGACTACGCATGAACAACGCTTGGTCATTGGTCAGGGATTCGAGAAACATGAATGAGGCGAGTCCTGAAACAGGAATCTTCATTGTATTTCAGTAGATGTATTTTGTCACCTAAACCTCTCCCCTCTGATTTGAAATTAGTTTTTGATATAACTGTGCACACACGGTAAGCACTCCCAAATCATGTGACTCAAATAAACTAATGTTCCAACTATTATGTTAAGGGTATGGAAGTGATGAAGAACTTTTACTCTTTCACACAAAGGTTTGCTGGATGTTACGAGAAACGTAGTATGAAGATTGGAGTGCCTAAAAGAGGTCTCGGAACTCTTCATACGTGAATAAAGTAGCTCATGTTCACGAAAAAATAATAGTTAGCCAGTTGCTTCAGAGGCTGACTCGATTAACTTAAACCACAAGGGTTATTTTGTCACAGTGTTTGACTTTTTTTATGAACTAAGATCATTCACATGAAGATGGAGCATTGTAAGAGAAGATCAAAGTGGGAAATCTTCCGTTTGAACACTTTGGTAAGGCAGCTGATAAAAACAAAGACTGGGTAAATTAAAGTTGGTGCAGCTTGTGCAAGCACATCTGGCTGCTCTTCAAATTGAGTTGTAGCCTTAGTTCCCCAATCTGAGGTTGGTGAAATCAAAACCTGTTGAAAAACCCATTCACTGTTAATGAGAACCTATCTCCAACATGGCATGTAAGAAAAAATTATAAATTGGTGATTGGCTCTGTTGCAAAAGATGCATTTGAAATACTTTCCCTTACAAATTGAGTGAAGTTTACCCTGTTGTAGTTGTTGTTGTTGTTGTTTTTGTTTTGAACTCCCAAGCACTTATCGGTGTAAACACGGATTTTCAAATCTTTTGAAGACGAAAACTATGATAGTATTTAACTGTTGGATACAGTCATTACAATTTGCCGCTTTCAATATCCATTATGGTACCATTGTATATTTAATTAGTCATTCCCATTATGTATTCATGTCATGTTAGTCTGATAACTCTGGGGGGGGTATACTTCAGTGGAAAAATTTGAGAACTGCTGGGTAATAATAAAAGAGAAAAGGGAAGAAGCAAAGGGAATTTAGAGAAGGGCTTTTGTTACAAAATGTCATAAAAGACAAGAATATAAGTAATGAGAATTATCATTTTTGTTATCTAAAGGGAATGGACGGTAATGGAGAATAGATTTTTGATGCTCAAAGTTTGAAATATTAATGGCGACAGAATTACCATTGAATAGCTTGATAGATAGTATGATTGCAGTTCTAATTAACACTTTGTTTACTATTTTAATAATAATTTAATTAATTGGTTCTTTTATGAAACTATATGTGCTAGTGTAGTGATTCTTTACCCGTGATCCTCAGACCCTGGGGGTGGCGATAGTTTCAAAGTGGGTTCGGGAAGGCTTGAAGAAATTTTATGATCATTTGCATTTAAAATAAAATATTAAAACATTGGTTAACATGTATTTGTAATATTATTGAAATAATAATTCTCATTTCTTTCTTCAAACTTTGTTTTCTTCTAAAGTTTTAAAGTTTTTGCATTAATAAAGCCTAATCTTTCTAACCTTCTATATGATGACACATTAAATATAACCATCCCTCTCCAAGATTATTGAAAAGTAATCAAATATTCTAAGATGTCATACTTAGTCCTTAAAACGGATGACATCGATGGTCAGCAAAAAAAAAAAAAAATATTTCAAGATCTGGTGAAATATTTAAAGGGGACCGTGGTACAGCAATGGTTAAAAACACCTATACTAATGCATTTGTTAATTCTTACAAACAAACATTGTCCCTGTTTCTCCGCCATGCATTTTCAGATTCACTGAAGAGGTATTTCATCTTTCCATAGATTGTCTTTTTAAGCTTCTGGTAAAGTTAAAAATCTCACATAGTTCTTTTTCAAAATTGCAATGTTTATTTCAAAATGTAATAATAATAATAATAATAATAATAATAATAATAATAATAATAATAATAAACATTTTCAGGTTTCAACATTAGAATAAATAAAGAAAATTTAAATCTAGATGGAAGTTTTCATTGATCAAAATGTCAAAATTTGAGCAACTTCCTAATGAAATATTGCTAAAAATATTTTATAACATTTCTACATCAGTCAAAGACCTTATTTCTTTATCAAATGTATGTCAAAGATTTCAAAATTTCTGCTTCAGTCATCAGGGGTTATGCAAATCCCTATTTGTCCGAAGGTAAGTTTCTAATATTTCCTAATGAATTTTTAGTCTATGTATTATGTGATTTTATAAGCAGACTTGGGGTTACAACATCGAAATCGGTCTTAGTTTTAACTATATTTTGAATCCTCCTGATACTCCGGCTACTGCCCCAGATCAAACTTGGACTCTAACATTGCGTACCCTTCTCTTGCTTTTTATACATGGCATTTGTTCTCAAATAAAAGTAAAATTATGTGTCTATTAAATGTTCATTTTATATTAAAAATAATATAAACAGTTAATAGCCACCAGGGGAGGATGCGTAGCGCATTTGAATCGATGTTATTTTCTCCTATTTCACTTATGAAGTGTTGAGGAACATCATATACTCTAGTGCCCATTGGTTCGCTTTTTTCACGCATATCTTCACATCCTTCTTAAACTGAGAAAGTAGGAACTCCTATATTCACACACCACAAGCACGATCACACATTACACTTTCTTTTTGTTTTCTCTTTTTATTAAAAAAACAACTTATTCAAAGAGGCGAAATAAATGTAGACTCAGAGGAGCCAAGAGAGGCAGAAATATCCCTTCAGCCACATCTCCCCCATCACTACTTGGAAGTTGACGATATCCGGTATGCGGTTGGTACCGTCACGAAGTTGTATTCCTGCTTGGTGAATAATCTTATATTTTCATTTATTTCTGCAACATTCGCTTTCATTCAGTTTTCCACTTTGTTGAACATCACCTCTCTTCTTCTTCTAGACTCCACCTCTTGTTCTTGACCGAAACTTTTGTGCTTGAAAGCTCCTGCAGCAAACCCAACTATTTTCCCTCAACCTCTCTCTATCCTCCATTTTCAACCAAAGGCGGTTTTCTGCATGTATGTTCAACGAAGCTGTTTACTCTTGCATTTTTAATGTGTAGTGTTTCGAATATTCCACCTTGTGGTTTAGAGTCTTTTATCAAACTATGACTAAATTTATATGTTCTGTTTATTTCTATCCTAACTCCATTAAAATTCTAAATTTTTTGCCAATCTAAACTCCAAAATAGAGCATATTCTCTCTTCTTCTACCTTCTCTGAAATCATAAATTCTATCCTCACCCCCTTCCGTGATCTATTGATCTATTGATTCAGGTGATTTCAATCGTCACCATTTGAGATTCATTTACAATTTTTAGCTAAACCAAGATTAATAAATTACGTTGAACCCTTCCTCATACATTCCTCAATACTTTTAACAGGAAAAGCAAGCTTAGTTTCATCAGCAAACTTAGAAATTAAACATTTTAATTTTTATCCAAATCGTTAATATGGATTATTAATAAAAGCCTACACAACAAAAGAGCCTGAGAAACACCACTCTTCACCAGCTTTCATGATGATTTATTGCCATTTAATACTGTACACTATCTCCTGTCCTGTATCCAGTTATACACAACCTTTCGAGGCAAAGCTGAAATAACTTTGCATATCAGCATCGTTTTTTTTTGTTTTGTTTTTTTCGCAGATAACATCACCGCTCACGGACAGAGCCCTAATCAAGGAGGGGGTGTACTCAATTAACTTTGGAGCAAGAAGAAGCCAAACCCAAGGAGAGAATAGCTCACATTTTCCCACTCGACCAGTTGCGAACCTGGGACCCTCACTTTGTTTGGCGAGTCATCTTCCACTAAGTTACCAGGCGCTTTTATGTAAATAAATTTAGAATACATAAAAAATACATAAATACATGTACACAAATATATACATATACACATACACACACATTATATATAGTATATATAGTATATATATATATATATATATATATATATATGAACGTATGTAATGAAAACGCGAAAGCGTTTCAATGATAAATGCGAAAACGGTTAAACACCCAAATCTGAAACTGAACGTATAATACCG
>JABUQX010054417.1:0-32500 GCA_015478945.1 Trachelipus rathkii
ATTGGATAACTATAATTGACGTCATCAGCGTCGTAGTCCTTCAACGTAAGGAGAAATGTGTCACTAAAGTCAGCTGCCGAAAACATGACTTGAATTTCACATTAGGCATATAAAGGATGTGATAATCATATAAAAATCTTTAATCTTCGTTCACACTTAAAACAGCATTATATGACATATGAAGCTCAGGAAACAGAACCTGCAGGTGGTGGCGGCATCCACCCATGGGGTGAGCCACACTGAAGCCTCGCTTTATCGGACGAGTCCACAATCACCCATAACAGATATCCACCTTTGAGAGTACACAAGCTTTCTATGACACCCTTAAGAGCATTTTAAACTTTAAGAAAGGCGTTATGGCAGGTCTTCCCTATCGGAGAATGCGGACACTCTGATAAGCCTCGAAATCTACCGACGAGGTGACACTCGGGGATACCAATAAATATGTATTACCAAAATTTCAAATCACAGATGCGATATTATAGAACGGGAAAAGAATGAAAAATTTGAGCCTACCCTTTGATGTGCATGTTACTCTTAATATATATTATATATAATACTAACATTAAGGGTATGATTATAAGGGCAGGGTAGTATAGTATAAGTGGTCATAAAAATAATATCACTGAGATATATACCTCATATCCCAAGATATATTATAAAATATATAGTGATATATAGGTAGGTTTATAGTATGTATGTAAAATATGTATACATATAAATATATATATCTATATATATATATATATATATATATATATATATATAAAATATCTCAGAATTTCAACAACTTTTTTTCACTCTAACCATGGCCATATCCAATTTTGGGGGATCAGCATTCTCCCTAAAGGGGTCCACCGTGAGGAAACCTCGCCTTTAACGAGGTTATCTCATAAGAAGGGGGGTATACCAAATTTGAGGGGGATACGATGTCTCTAACACTCCCGTTGCTAGGGGAACATCTCTAAAGAGTAGCGTTTGCTATATGGCGATCAAATGGTCCTGGTACTACTCACGTCATAAAAAAAAAACGTTTTTACAATAGGTTAACGCATAGTTAAAGTTATCAATCCAGCACATTCATCTTCGAACAGAGAAATTTCTTGCCGCATTATAGCTGAAAGAGAGAGAGAAAAATTCTTTCCAACTTCACACCATTTGAGAGGCATCTTTTCGAATTTTTTCATATTATAAACTGATTATGGGTAATTAATATATTTACTTTTAAATGATAATACCTTTCAATGTACTTCATAACACAAAACAATAGTATTACTATTCCGTTACAAGCTTTTATTTAAATCAAAGTATATTGAAATAATAGGTTTCAATAAATAATTGAAAATTTTTTATAAGATAACGTGCGGTTTAAAAGGGTTTATAAAAGAGTAAAAAATCAGTTCTGGTTAGCCGAAGCTGGAAAGAAATTTTTTTCTGGAATGGAGACGAGGGGAAGAAAAAAGAAAAATTTTTGCAAAATATTTTTATACTTGTGATAAGTGGAAATAAAGATCAGAAACCGGGACCGGGGCCGGGACCGGGGCCGGAGCTTTAGACAATTTTAAAAAGATAATTTTAAAATGGAACCGGCAGAAAAAAATTACAGGCTTGCTTAGCCCGCAGCACAGTTTAAATTTTCTCAGTAGAGCACCAAAAATTTCCTTCCTACGAATAATTAATTATCTAAATCCTAAGACACGGAGTTTAAATCGTGATACATTTATATATGCTTGAAAAGTGCTAATGAACAGATTATTATTTAATTTTACTGCGATAAAAGGTTATACCTTGCCAAGAAACAGAGACTAATTAAAAAAGTTTGATTAAATGAAATCATAGTTAGATATCCAAAGTGTTTATGAGTCCTAACACAATGACTACGTGGTGCAGAAGGTAGAGATGGGGAGGAATATATATAGTATATAAGGTAAGGTATAAAATAATAATTAATCTAAGTTCACAAATAATAATATATAATAGTTAATAGATAATAAGCTACTTAAGATATAAAAGTATTATTAGATATAGAGTGATAAAGTGAGTATGAATATACGGATGTCGTTTATTTAGTTATTATTAAGAATATAATATGTAAATATAATATATTATATACTAAAAATAGTATAAGTATAGAGAGAGAGAGAGGAGAGAGAGAGAAGAGTAGAGAGATGATGAGGAGAGAAAGAGAGGAGAGAGAAAGAGAGAGCGAGAGAGAGAACCCGAGCCCCGACCGAGAAGAGAGAGTAGCATGAGAATGAGACGAGTATGAGAGGGGAGAAGAGATGAAGACCGAAAGAGCGAGGAGGAAAGAGAGAGAAGAATACAATTATTGGCAACGTGAAGGAGGGGAATTGACGTGGGGTATGAACACCCCGAAAAAATATTAAACCAACTATACAAATTATTTTTGTGTGGGATCCCCGACAAAGAGTGGTTTGGTAAATTTGAATTTATAAGAAGGGTACATAAAGATATCAAAAATACCTAATTTTAGGAATACAATGGGTAAAATAAAAATTTAGGGAAAACATATTATATTTGGCGTGTAGAGAGTTATCTGCTAGCATGTTAAAGCAAAGGTTGCTGCGCAGAAGTACATCAAATGAGAATGATTTGGTCGATCTCCGAGCGCCTAATAAAAGTTCAAAAGTTTGGATATAACCTGACTCCGAACTCCCACTTAAACAAAACATTTTCGACATGCCGACTCGGCAGCTTAATACAAAGAAATTTTCGACTCCGACTCCGATCAGAAATCCAACACCTTCGACAAATTTTCGACCTCTGACTTAGCTTATGGGCTCGTTACAAAGTTACAGGAGGTAGATTAACTATTGGGTGTTTAATTTGTTTCAACGCTATTTTTTTTGTCGGCGAATTGCATAAATTTTGAGGAAGTAGTAAAAAATAATAGCGCAAATTCTTTCCGATATGAATTTCAGATCCAAATGCTATACGGTAAAAGTAGTCGTAAAGACTATGAGGGGTGTAAAGCGTGATAGTCGCGCATCCGCCATAATTGTTTCCTCTACCCGCATCCGGCATTTGCTATTCGCATCCGACATGAATTTTTTGCGGATAGCGGATAGGTATTCATTTATGAATTATTGAGACAAAATGTTTCCCTGCAAGCTTTATGTCACGCAAATGCTTAGGCAGGACTCGTGGAATAGTAGGTGGTATACACATTGCATATAAGATGAGAGAGAAAATAAATGAAGCTGGTTCTCCAACTTATGCTTCTTAGATTAAACACAAAGGTGAAAGGCTACAGTGGATGATTATACGTATTTTATGTAATTGAAGTATTACTCGGTTCTTAAACGCGTTTGAAGGGAGGGTAACTAAGATTAGTATCTCTCTAGAAGATGTACTTGTATTCCAGACGAGTATCCTCTAGTTGCCACGATGAAAGCTGTATGCTAAATTCTGCCTTATTAAAGTAAAGAGACTTTCAACCCTGGAAGGTGACAGAAACACTAAATGCTGGAGATAGATAATAGAATTTAAAACATTCTGCGAAACGATTACGCATCTGCAATAGCTACTTCATTTTTTTGGATCCTAGATACAAAACCAAATTCCTTGAACCACGTGTTTTCCACAAAGGGTTAAAATTTAATTTAGTATACCTATGTGACGAAATGCTAAGCTAAAGCCAGAACATCTTCACCAGCCCCAACTAAAAACGGGTAAATGTGAAAGATTGCAGAGGAAACAGACACACAATTAAAACTATCTGTTAGGGCGAAAACCAATTGCTAGATCCATAGAAGGTTTCTTTTGGGCTGTTAGGCAGGCGAATGAGGAGAGTCTTGTAATACAGAGTGAGTTCAGAGGAGGAGCACTCTGTCATTAGATTCGAAGATTTTATCATAAAGCGTAACAAACCACACCTCCTTGGAAGGGTCGGATAAAAGATGCTCCTTGGGTTATTTGGGTGCGTGATAATTGCTCCAGGGAAAGCTCCTTTCTGAACATCATAATGACAGGAAAACTAGCTTCAGGAACATACTCATAGCATGCACCTTCAATAAGTGATAGCTGGACGATATTCATAAACTTTCAGCGATGCAAGGGATCTCCACCCTCTTAAACGAAGAGAAAGGAGGAGAAAGCAGGAACTGTTCCATTTAAATTGGCCCAGAATGGCGTTTAGTATTTTTTAAGACACATTTAATTTAGAAGAACTAACTTCAATTCAACTTCTTATTAAAATCGGTATATAGTGATAACCTTTTGTGGGTTCAAAGGGTTGGAGCTCTGGGGGTTAAGAGAAGATGGGTGCGCGGAAGTGCAAAAGAGTGGGTCATATCATCGCTCAATCTGATAAAACACAGCAGTATAGCCTATGTATATTATATAGGTAACTCATCCAATCCAACCTCACCTGTACTATATATATTATAAATATTAATAAGCTTGGCGAAAAATAAATGCATAACTTCATATACTATTCATATCAAATAATAGCTATATACCCTAATAATATATATATTATTATATATTGACCTAAACAGTAGTGATAAGTTATATATTATCATACTATACCTACCATCTATACTCAGGTTGGTAGATATACCCTTGCATGTATAATGTATTTTATTAATTAATTACATTTAAATCTATTGAAACCTCTCACTCTACTCTCACACCTCCCTCTAACGCAACTTTACGCTATTCACAAAAATGAGTAAATACTCATCTACAGAAAATTAGAGGCAGAGAAATAAATTAATAAAGTTAAAAAAAAAGAAAAATTATTAAATGTAAAAAATAATTAATAAAAAACAATACATTATACTATTGCCAAAGGGTCAATCGGTTAAATTGGAAAAAGTATACGCAGTAAAAGACCTGTTTGGGAGACACCATAAAAGGGCCCCGGTAACTTGCGAAGCGGTAATAGGAAGAATGGAGTTCTCAATGGGTCTAAGAAGCTTGGAATCAGGTAGGTTAGAAATGGATTTCAAAAGATCTTTTAGATAAGAATTAAACCAATGGAGGGTATAGGAGCCGGTAGGTTAGAGGATCAAGAGGTCGGGCCCTTTTTTCGGCGAATATCAGCCATGGTTAATGAACACGTGCCATTGCGAACTCCATCACTAGTGAGGGGGCGCAAGTCGTTGTATTAAAGACCATGGTTAGAGTTATATATATGGTTGAACGAGGGCTACGGGGGGTCAGGGCACGTATTATAGCAAACATTTCCCTTACAAAATACTCGGATAGTTTTTTTTTCCCCATACCTGTGTTAACTTATAAAAGGGATATTTAACCGTGGTAGTGTAAGATAAAGAATACAAACAGTCTTCGGTGAAAGGTGGGTCCATTGAGTGTATGGTACGTCACCATATGTTAGGATAATTTTATGGGGTTACTAAAGAATAACTTTATAGTACTTCTTTTATCCGAAAATCGAAATCCCTAAAATAAAATACAATAATTTAAATAAAAATTGAATAAATTATATATACCGGTAATTATAAAGTATCGTAAAGGGATTATATATACCGGTGAATTATATATTAATATAAATCTATAAACAATAGCTCCAAAGTGATGAAAATAATAAAATTATTAAAACTCTATAACGTTTAATTCATACAAATGACTCCCGTTTAATAAAGTCCACCCAGTTTACCTTTCTCGAATAAATTTAAACTGAATATATTAAAGGTGGTATAATAAGTAACCGGAAATTATAAAAATATAATATTATACGGTTAAAATTTAAATATACGGGGTAATTAACGGCTATTTTATTATTATTTTGCTTTAACTGTATTATATTATATAATAATAATATATATATTATAAATTAAATATTTATATTAATACTCAGCTTATTTTAGCAATATATACACTCGTCTACATAAATATATAATTAAACTTTCTACTATCAGTTTTTTAAAACGGCGTTTTCGCATAAAAACGCGCTTTACATTAATATCATAAGCTTCAATATAGTTTAGTAGTAAGTGAATAGGAAACGACATTGCAACATAAAGATTACAGATATGGACATCGCTCATACACTCGGCAGTGCGAAAACTAACTCGGTGAGGTTCTTCAAAAAATGGGTAACAAAAATATTAAAAGATTCAAAAACTGTATAAAAAGAAGAGTTAAAAATAGTTATGTTGGTATGTTTTAAATTTTATTTTATTTATATTGTTTTTTCTTGGAGTCGAGTAAGGGCAAAAAAAACAACCCAAAACTTGTGCTTTCTAATTGCAAATATCAGTCTTGAGGAATAACTTTATTAATATAAACATTTAACCACACAAACTAAACAAAAAACGGCTGTTCATTTCATCACATCGAGTAGATATGTTAGGAAGCATTCTTCTAAATATCAGACAATGGGTTCCTCATGTTGTCAAATTCTTCAACTATCAGATGCAACAATACGTAACCTGGTCCAGGTCTGATAGCGATTAATATAATAATGTAGGGTTTATGTAGCGGGCCTAAAGTCGGCCATCAACTCTTATGATTTCTACACCTAACCATAATACATCCAACTATGCACGTTCTGTGCGAAAAAAACGAAGGCGGTTGTTTTAGATTCAGATAATTGAAGATTGGGCTATATCATCCCCACTGCACGTTCATACTACGAAGTTTTACATCCTCAAATTATACAAATATGTGGTACTTGTTATAAAAATGTATCACATATTTCTAGTATTTCTTTTCTATGTGTAAGAAGTCAGCAATTGTACCGTGTGATTGGGTCGTATCGGGAAAGATAATATATATTAATAAAAGGTAAATGATGTAAAAATTAATCCGTTGTCCGGATCTAGGGTTTCAGCTTGGAGCCTTGTCTCAACTGCGAGCACTTGAAAAATAAACCTATAAATAGTTGGAGTACATCGGACGTAGGGTTTTGTGAAGACACTCGCGAGGCAATCAAAAAAAAGCACTTAATTCAACTTACGGGCGTTTTTTTCGGCCGTTACGGCTACCCGACCGTCCGTTAGTGCCCCAATTTGCAGCCGTTAATTGCGAGGTACTACTGTATAAATACTTAAAGGTGATAACCAAAGACGTATTAATAACTCGAAGGTAGCCTTAAAAACCGAAGTATAGTAAGTCTAATAAAAAAATAACTACAATAAATTACAATAAAATACTAAAACTTTTTTGCCATATGAGTGATATATATAGGTAAATATAATATATATATTATAAGGGAATTGAAACCATCATATAAGCAACCATAAGTGAAAATATATGATATAACTGAAAGAAAACCTTATACCCTTGTGGACGTAAGAACTCTGAAATCCGGCATCAACTCAAGTCCGCGGAGTAGCCTGATCTCCTTTTTACTAACATCATCCATCCGCTACATACTCACTACCTAGTATAAGAACCATAAAGACTGCAAGGAGCCAAGCGCAACAACATAGCCAAAACACAAAATATATTCAGTTTCGCGAAACAAAATGTATAGACATACCTTTGACCTAATGACAGGAATTGATTTATTTGTTTTAGGTATAACACAGCGCTAAATTATAAAGATTAAACAGTTTAATAGTTTCAGTCAGACATAAAATAAACCAGAAAAGGTAGATAAATAATAATAATAATAAGTAATAGATAATAAAATAATATAATAATAAATAAATAATAATAGATCCTATAATTATTATTAATAACTCAGTTCTCACCTCAAACCCTTCTCAGAATCCGACTCCCCTTTACACAAGGAAATCTTCTCGACTTCCGTCTTAACAAGCGAGAATTTTTCGACTTCCGACTCCTGGGATTTGCACACTCCACGACCCGACTCGCTATGCCGGCGTGGTTAATAAGTACAAAGGAGAATCTCTACGATTGTTGAAAAAAAAATATTGAATTGACATAAATAGTGGCGATCTGATTTTATAACGATATGATGGTGCAGGAGTGATGATGAAAATAATTATGGATGTTCAAACGTCCTCCTATAACCATTTAGCGAAATTGATAATATAGTTTGGTTCATTGCTGTTCAACAATTCATATGGAATAAAAACACATTGCCGAAAACTTTTATTGGCCCATAGCTTAAAACAACTTGCGTGGCTATTTTCAGTTTAAGGTAAACTAAGGTGAAGGAGCGCGTGACTTTCCGATAATAAAAAAATATAGAAATCTTCATCCCAGAGTGACAAATATGAGACAAAGCTGAGCAGCGGATTAATTGATGAAACAAAGTGGGCAGAAAGTTACGATGTATAGCGTCTTACGAATTAGAGAAGTTTTGTAAAATAAGGAAGTTGGAAGCTGTTAGCATGAAGTTGAGATGGGATCAAAGATATTGAAGGGCGCTTCTCCATAAAACCTCAAACCTTTTTGATTATCTTACTACTCACGAGCGATAGATTATAAGTTTATTTAATTTAGGATTTTCGACTTATTCCCAGATAACGTCGGTCCAATGTGAGTGGTATCATTACAGTCTCCATCATTAGTGACACGGCAAACGTGTGCGTCATTAATATATTCAAATGAGAAAGTGTGATCTAATGTTTTAGAGAACATTTTTATCACAAAAACATCGATGAAGGAGGGGCATATAATTTCCAATCAGTTTGGCGTATCTGATAGATAACTGATCGAGCCGCAGCACTATTAGAAAACGTAGAATTCTGATCTCCCAGAAAATCAATGAAAACGGAAGAGACAAAAAAACGTTATTGCTTATTCTTTTACGTCCGGATTTTAAACCCAGTTAGATCCTTTTACCTAACTTAGTAAAAGTGTTATTCTACATCGCTAACTTTAGTTAATATAAAATTTTATTGAGATTGGTAGACAAGAAATTTGCATCTCCTCTACTAGTCCCATGAGTTTTAATATTCTAAATATATTTTGGAAACATCTTAACGGTGGACTAATAGAACTGACTTTAATTAATAAGTGAGTTAATCATTCGTAGCTAGGGCTATAAAATGAAGAATAGAAGCTAAATAATTTAAATTTTGCTAAGGCGAAGAGAAAAGGTAGATGAAGAAGATTATTTATATATCTAAAGAGGAGTAAAGTAATAATGCATTTTTTAAAATTATTTTATTATTCAAGGATAATTTTATTAAAATTTAATAAGACTACAATCAAATATAATTATTTATCCGAATAAGTTACCATATATATTGGCATGTGTATTGCATATATTCTTTTAAAAATATAGATATATAATAATATAATATATTATATATAAATATATATATAATATATAATATCTGTTTACAATGAAGGCTATATGCTAGCTTGTATACAATCTGAAATAATTTAGAAATGGTAAAAGAAAGATTTTGTTTTAATCGTGAGAGAATTTATGGAAATGGGGAGGAGTGGAAGGAGAAAACCAAGGCGGAGCCGACCAGACCTCCTTCCGTTACTTCTCAAAAACGATAATTATGATACAGGTTTTGCCAGACATTTGTTTGGTTAATCCCAAATCTAACATAAAAGCGTGTATTTTTTTTTTTTTAATTCATCGATAAAAATGTCTCCTGAATAATGTAAAATGTTATTTATTTATTCTTTTTCCTTGTTATAGTTTTATTACATAGCTTGTTCCCACCTGACGACTGACCACAATAATCATATAGTAATAATATATATATATATAATATTAGGGTATGAAACAAGGGATATAAGGATATATAATATATATACCTATAATATAATATATAAATAAGATATGTAAAAATATTATTATATTATATATATATTTTAATTTTTTTTTATAAATATTTTCTTAGGTGTAATTTAAGGATGTAATATTTAAGTGTTAGATGTAATTTAAAATAGAATAAGTGTTGGTTGATAGTTATTTGACTAAGAAATTAAAATATGCGCCGTGATACCGTTTAAACGGAGCCTAAGTTTTTCTATAACTTTGCTTAAGATAAGCTTGAATGTGGGCTATATAATAAATAAAGCCGTGTAGACTTAATCTAAACAGTAATTAGTCCAAATTTTCAAGAACTGACTTATGGAACAAGGCCGTGTTAAAGCATGTTAATGTTGACTTATACGGCCCCTAAGTCCAGGTTATGATAAAGTTTGGTTAATCAAGTTAGATTGACAATTGACAAACGTCTTTGTATTATTATCTATGATCTTGTAATTTCGAGATGGAGTGTGAAATATATTAAATTCACACTAAATTAATTACAAAAAAAAAATAAATAAATAATGCTACATTATAAGCGTTCTTTCTATTTGTCTAGGAAATTAGGATTAAAAGAAAATTCATCATATAATTGAAAGAGAGACAATTTTTACCATTAAATAATAAATTTATTGCTGAAACCTTGCAGTTTTAAATGAACTTTGACAGCCCCTTGAGAAGGATACTGGGTAATATTATTACGGTAGTTTTTGTAAGAAACTTTTTTTAGATTAAAAAAAATGGGTATTAATATCGGCACTAGAAACACTGTATGTAACCATATATTGATTATATATATAAATATAGCAGTAGTAGTAACCTAATAATATATATATAAATATATATCCATGCTATATATATATAGTTATGATAGGTATAGTATATATATATTAATATTATGAAAAAATTGCAAAACACAATTAATGATGTAATAATAATATTAATGTACTAGTGATATATTATATAAAATAATATTTAAAATAATTTTTATTATAAATATTTTGAATATGGTAAAACTGATAGGATTTGTCTTTTTATGATAAAATTATATTAATATGAATATAAGTTTAATTCCGTGAACATGAATGGAGATAATATCTCTGTGACTATATTATGGTTTATATATTAGTAAAATAAAGAAAATAAATTTAGAGGTAAAATATATAAAAGTAATAAGATATTTGGATATATATATATATAGGTACCCTTATATGCGAGTATTATAGCAATGATTCGCTTGGACAAATTATTATAAGTAGGAGGGCCCTGTTGATTAAAATAAATGATGTAAATTCTAATATGATTTAAAAGTTTAAATGTTATTATAAAAATTTCATTATAAGCTATTTAATATGATAATTTCCTTCGTCCGTACACTGATGCCACGCTCGTTGAGCTCAAATGATTTCAAAATCCAAGACATCGTATTTATATCAATAATTTCATAATCTGAACGCACCGGGTGTGGCCAGTGACATAATAAAACACAGGAACGAAAGCTAACTGATGAGGAGGTGATGAGTAAAAAGCTATTAACTATGAAGTAAATGAATTTTTAAAGAGCTGTACTTTCCCTTATTACCTTTTTCATATTTCTTTCAAACTAGGCCTAATTTTTATTTACCTGTAAATACAATATGTAATATCTAATATATGGAAAAAATATACTCTAAATATAAAATTAATAATATATATATAATACTAATATAATAATTATCTAATACAATAAATAATATATATATAGTATATAAAAAATTAAAAGTTTATTTAATAGCTTATAATAATATAAGTATATATATAGTAGTAGTAGTAAAATAATATAATATAAATATATATAATATATATAATAGTATATTATAAGTAATACTACTTAATAAATATCATTCGAATTTCATTCGATATTTGCTATACAGAAAATCCCTTGGAAGCCCTTTTTAGTAAAAGTGTGAAACTATTCTCCAAAAGTTTTAATAACCATTCAGATGACAACTCCAAAGCAGAAGGAGCTGTATTTCCATTACTTTAAAAGGATTAAACAAACTTTCTATAAGAAACAACTCATCGGGGCAAGAAAGACAAATGTTCGCGCAAGACTTAGCAAATGCATTTCGATCGGGGAAAGACCGTTGATCTAATAGGCATACAAGAATTTTATAATAAGGAGTGATGATAAATCTCATCAAAATTGATAAACACATTTTTATTTAGAAATAAAAATCGCTAAAGGTAAAGAATTACATAACTGATTTTAGAAAATATATTTGTAAAAAATTTTTTCTTATTATTTCTTGGATTTATGATTTACGTGTCACAGCAATGCTGAGGATTTTTGAAACATCATACACGCACTCACTCACACACAACACAATAATTATACACACACACACACTCACCACACACACACCACATATATATATATTAAATATATATTATATACTATATTATATATACTATAGTATGTATGCATAATAATAATTATACTGGTATAATATATAATATATAATACATATTATGTATACTGTATATATATACTTATATATAATAATATATTAATATATACTATCAGTAGCTGATGGTGCGCACAACCGCAGTTTCCAGCATTCAGAACCCGTAGAATTTATCTGAAAATCTGGGAATGACTTGGTAATATGTTTTTTATTGATTTATTCCGGCATATTTTCATGGATCGTATATTTTAACACGCAGATTTTTGATTCGGAGTCGGGAGCCGGCGAATTCGGAAGCCTGATTCGGACCTGAGGCCTTCGTTCGAGGACGTTTTCAGCCGCGAGTTTGCCGAACGTTTCCCGCTCTTCGGGACATTTTTTGGCATGCAGATCTTTCGATCAGTTGAAACTTAATTATCATCACTCCACCTCGCTCAGGTGTGCATCCTTGACCCGGTTAACGAGCTGAAATGGAACTTGTATTTTAATTTTATTTCTTTGTCTAAGCTAGTTTCTAGCGAAATGAACTTTTAAACATCTGTTCCCCATAATTTCTTTAATTCTGACAGATTTTGGAGAGTGCAAAAACGTATAACATTTGTGTCTAATAGAGTGAAAGGGAACAGTAGGGTTTATTTAACTTATCCACCTGAAAAGGGAAATCTACTGTATTGTAGTTTAAACCGAACATACTAAACACAGTATAACACTACATTCACACACATACACACACACACACTATCGACGATAAATTGTATATACAATTTATATATAATAAATATTATATATCTTCAAAAATAATATAAAAATATTATTATAGGTATATATTAATATAACATATAGTAGTACGCGATATTGGGATGTTAGGGGTAATACTTATATTATACTGAAGATGGAGGTATTATATTTTTATCATCTTATTACTATTGGAGGTATATAATAATATATATTAGTATATGATAGAGTTAATATATATATAGTAAATATATAATATAATATAAATAATATATAATATATAAATATTATATATATATATAAAATAATAATATATATATAATATAGGTTTATTTTATAATCCATATTACGAACGCATAACAAACACACAGGCATACATCACCTATCAGTCAGCTCACACACACAAACATAATAATAACCATATATGAATAAGATATATGGAGCCCTTTTATAATATATCTATTATATATATAGTGAGAATAAGGGTTAATATATTAAAAGTATCAGTAGGGAAATATATCATTATATATATTGATATACTAGTGGGGCTATTTTATAGAAGGTATGAGAAGAGTTATTATTAAGGTTTCCGGGTCGTATTCTTCAGTATCATCACACACACCATCATTATAACATATATAATAATATTATAATATAATATATTAATATAGACTATTTTAATTTGGACTATTATATATATATTATAATAATATATATAATATCATTATATATATAATCATTATAATATACTAAATATATATATTAGGGGTATATATAAATGGTAGTCCAAATATTAACGAACGATCTAAGGGTTCGATAATTTATATAAGGATACAACACACACACACACACACACAGCTATATATAGTGGATATGATGATTAAATAAATGAGATGAATATAATATATATATAAGTAATATAGGGTGGACAACTAAAAGGGGATGAAGCAGATATTATATTAGAAATGATACATCGAAAATCTGTATGTATCAATAATATAAATATATATTACTTATATAAATTATATATTATTGAATATATTTATAATAATTATTAGTAATTTTTATATCCAAAATATTAACAAACACATACAAACAATATTATCATTGTAGCACCACACGTACTCTGAAAGCACACCCACCCACAAAACACACACAGGCACGCACACACAGCATTCATTTAATATATACCAGTTGGGGAGAAAATGTAGTGAGCACACCCACCTAGAGTTTTGCGGTGTGAGTGCATGGCACCTTCTTGCTCAAACGGTTGAATATTGCGTATAGCCATGAAGCCGGAAAATGGCAGAGGTCACGGTCATTTCTTATTATATTATGTATTATTGTCTGAAAGCGGGCCTAGTGAGTGTTAAATGGGTAATGTATGAACACCCCAGATTGGTGATTGCTTAGGCCCTATCTTATAAAACTTGAATAATTTGACATAAGAACGATGAATATACTCGGGTAGAACACCTATCATATAAGGTATCATTGCTGAAAACAGTGTTAAATTGTAGTGAACACACCACCATGGGGGGGAGATGCTGTCCCCACAAACCTGAAAGTTATGGCACGATAGAACGAAGAAAACTTCAGAAATTGAATCTTCTATATAATATTTATAGTATCTACGATACAGAAAAGAAAAAAAAAGAAAAAGAGATAAAAATACAAAAAAAATTTATAAAGTTTAAAAGACTTTAGAAATAGACCTTGTAGAAAGGAATATAAATATTAAATTAATTAATAAAATAAAAAAATACAAAATATATTTAAAAAAATTTAAAAAAATTATAAAAATAAAATTTAACATTTTTCTTAAAAAATTTTTAAAAAAATAAAAAAAATTAAAAAAAAAAAATATAAAAAAAAAAGTAAAAAAGAAAATAAAAGATTTAGGAAAACATGATTTATTATTATAATTAATTAAGTTTTTTAATTTTATTCTTTTTAAGTTAATAAATATATAGTAAACTAAAAAAAAGGATTTACAAATAAGAAATTAATATTGGGGAAAGGTACTATATAGTATGATTTTTTATATTCACATTATAATTAATCAACCATACCCTCACACGTGAGAGTATGGCCGTGCTGGGGCGAAGCCTCTTGAGCACACTTTATCCTCAACTTCAGCGATATCCTAAAGCACTAACAACCTACCACTTTCTGCCCTATATCCCCATCGCATACAGAATACTGATTGATTTTCACCTGATAGGCAATTATTAGAATTCTATTAGATCAGTGAAACAACGAAAGCTATTTATTATAATTTTAATTCTGTGTATTACATTTAACTATTGCTTTTAAAACAATTTGGTGTGCCTATGTTTACTACCCGAATTTTTTACGCTCTGTATCAATAGTTTATAACTTAAAGAGAAATTTGGTGTCTTAGCATGACGGCGTAAACCTGTATAAAATCAAGATAATATCAAATGCCACCCACCCTCTTCCCCGCTATTCTGTTTCCCAAACCTTTAATATCCATGCTTTGAATTATATATCTTCTAAACGTTAAATTTTTACTTTCGATATGAGACTGGTGTTCTATCTCTCTTCCTGACAATGAAATAAATAGCTTTAGAAAACATGTGAACAAAGTTGATGCCATAACTTATATCAACAATTAAGTAATCAACATTTGAAGTCGTCGCGAGACGGAAGATGAAGGTCTCGTATCTTACACTTATTTCTAATCATGTCAAACTGAACTATATTATCATTAAGCCATGGTATACCGCTAACTTAATATTTTTCAAGGCTGCTACAACTAGATCCCGTCGTTTAAATATACATACTGCTGATCAAATGATATATTATGCATATAGGCGTAAACAAAGTTGTTTTCAGGACAATCAATAAAGGCAAACATAGCAGGAACTCTACACATTCTGATGGCACTGAACTTCTACTGAAGGTGGTGTGAGGAGAGGCAGGTGGGGACATTCGATGTAACCCCCTAACCAGGACATAACTTATAGGACAGGAAGAATAAAACAGGGTTAACATTAACAATATATATCTCCATACCTTGTCACATATGGGCATGTAATTACGCTAACTGCAAACATTGAAGCGCAGAACGCTATAGACCTAAACGTTACACTTTTTCTAAGCTGTATTCTATCCTTGATCCGTTCACTGTGTTGAACATAGTAACAATAAGAGGTGAGTAAGGCATTTTAACTAAAAAATTGTAAATAAACAGCAACGCTTCCAATGGGATATAGTATCTTATGGTATCAAGTAGAAAAGATGATATATAGAAACAGATGACCTTGTTAATATTCATGGAACTAAATTAATGAGAAGCAAAGAGGCGTTTAGTGGGGTTCCATAGTGATACCTTCCGCAATTATAAATGTAACACTCAAAAATCCGTAACCCAACATCTTTATACCATCGAACGAATAAGCAGGTCAAATCACTTAAACAATGGTTCTGAATATCCCTTAACAACTTGTAGTAACACTAACATCATGACATTACAATACGTAACTTAATTCACACTTTTTCAAACATATTCTCTAACATATCATTATTATCTTTGCATGATCTATTTGATCTATCTATCTAATTGATATCTATTGAGGAATACTACTCCTTGACCTACTAGATTCGAATTTCAAGTCATATTTGTATAACATAAACACAAAAAAAAACTTTTTATTTATTTTGTTTTTAGTCTTTTTCTGTGTAAGCACCCAATTATTTTAGGTTCCTCAGCTAATAATGAAAGAAGTGTTAACTTATATTCTGTATGTCCATAACGACTATAAACATCCATGTTCAATCATGTTTTAAAGTTTCTTTGATGAAAATTATATATATAGCGTACACAAATATACAACTTTTACATACCCTAAAACAGGTAAATCAGTAAATCAGTAAACTACATCTATAGTATCCTTCTTAGCCTAAACCATCAAACTGTGCTCTTACCAAAATCCTTCATGGATTGTGAGGTACGTTTGCTATTCTGAAATTGATTTCAAACGGCTCAGTGAATTTAGTTTGTTTGATAGTATCTCAAATTTTTGATTTAATTTTTGGTTTTGGTTTTGGCTCGCAATCAAAAATGCATTTTTACATATAGAAACTTTCTTGGAGCTTTTGTTAATACACAAAGAATCACTTTCGATTCCCTTTACAAGAATATAATTAATGGCTACTCAAAGCTTGTTAAATAATCTCCCACCTTCGGGAAAAACAAAATTTTTATACCACTGACCCCTAAAGCAAGTGAGAGATCAGATGAGAGGTCGTTATATCAAACCGAGCCCAACGTGCATAGTATCCTGGCTCTAAGCTCCATCCTCGTGTCTGGGATTCTTCGGTGAGAAGGGTGGGTGAAGAGGGTCTAGGGTATGCGAGTCTATTGTTATCTCATCATAAATTGAGCATTGAGGTAGGGTCTTGATTGATCTAGTGGTGATTTCGGAAGGGTTCGATGATATTTTTAATTAAATTGCTATCGTATTTACATTACCCTAAAACGTTGCTTGTAGTTGAATAAACCTATTTATCAAACGCTGTTGCAAGTGTAAGAATTAGAGAAAAATACTATTACAAACACTCTCTTTTAAAATATTCAAATAATTATAAAGAATGAAATTAATGTTATTTAGAACTACTTTTTTGAGAAGCTGTATTTTAAAGACATAATGATGAAAAAAAAAAGAACATAAACAAAAATATATCTCATACTAACTTTCTAACGGGCTGCCATACAGCATTAAGGCCAATTAACTAAGGTAAAACTAAAAATGAAACACAGTCCTATAATGTACATATGTATGGCATTTAACACAGTAATCTCCTATTCTTTTACAATACCGACGAGCTATTATTACACAAACACAGCACGACGACACCTCAACCACCCATCACTATCGGACGAACAACACACTATTCAGCGAAACTTTCACGAAATAAATAGACACTATTACTCAATACATTTAGTGCAAGATCATCAAGATTTACTATAACTTAACAATGATACTCACAGAACTCGCTTATTACATATGGTGATGTAAGCAAAGGTGTAACTATAAATTTCTAAACACCTGGTTGGAAGACTATTTTACAAATTTTTCACATGTTATAATATAAACATTCGAGTGTTTAAGTGTATGGTATTTCTTTTTAGTTTACGGTATTTATTCCTTATATTTGTCTATTTTTTGTTTAACACCATAATAGGTATGATATTACAGTGTTACAGTTAGATATTATACATGACTCATGAGTCAATTTTTATACTTACTTTATTATTTTATAAAATAATACATGTACTAAATCTAACTATCTATCATTATGATTTAATTTTGCTTTCATATAACTTAATATACCCCCTTTCGAATTTAACTGAAAAATATTCTTGAATAATTATTAATTTATGTTATAACTTAAAAAAATTTTCTGTGTCGTTTTTAATTACCAGTGAGTCTTCCCATGTAAGGCTGTTATAATTAAACTCTGTAATCGCAAAATTCCGAGAATTCAAACCACCAGTTCCAGCGACACCACACTCACATTACCTCTTGGTAATGCCAACAAATGATAGGTTTAAATAGAGACAGTGCATATTTCTACCTTGTATGTGGATCTAATTCTGGCAATTAATTGGAATCGGGGAGAGTTACAACAATTTGTGCGACGGTTAGCCCATAATGATAAAGTGAGATCAATACTCATGGAATGTTAGAGTAAGGAAAACATAAGTGTGCAGAGTAAAATAAAGTTCTTTTCCTAATGACCAGGCTTGAGTCAGACAAGACAATCTATTGCTCCAGGAAGCGTAAACAGAAGAGTTTCCCTGGTAGCAATAAAGCTAACATAACATCACCACTTGTAGGACGGCTAAAGAAATATGGACTAATGCTTACAGCAATATACAACCTAGATACTCTTAAGCACGAAAATAAACAGCGGTGAATGGCGGATCAACAATAAGTGGTGTATCAACCACACTTAAACACACAGTAAAAGTATACATAAAATAACATATAGCATAACAAAAAACACGTAACCTATTCACATCCTTTCAAGCATATCTATCTCCAAATACCAATTTGACATTTACATTTTTATCTTTCTCACATACACTTTTAAAATTAAAAAACAACTGTAACAAAAGTTTTTCATTAGTCTACCACTAATGATGTATCGTTAACAAATATTATATCCTAATCTCTTAACTTCTTTCATTAGAAAAGTATGTGCTCCTTCCCTATAATTATAAATATTCTAGTCACACTTCAATAAGGTATAAAAAAAACAGAGAGATATAACAAAACCTTATCTCAAATATCTCAAAATTACTTATAATTTGAAACTTACCTTTTCATTCTCTTCATTGTAACGCATTGTGATGTTCTTAAAAAACTCTTTTATTAAATAATATTTAGAGTATAATCTAATACACTACTAAGATTTTTCTTTGTTTTTGTTTTAATAAGCTTTTAATATCCACGAAACATACGAAAAACTATTTCTTCCTCCCTGAATATTTTTCGGAAAACATTTATTGTCCGAACATACTTATTCTAAAATGTTGTTACTCTCCTCCAATAAGGTTTACCCGAAATTCTAACTTTTTTCTGTTATCAAATCCATAGTTTGGCACACTTAATGGGATTTTTTCCTCTACCGTTACGGTTCTATTTTTGTTTCCCCCCCCCGCCCCAAAAACACCCCCCCCCCCCCCCCCCGCTAATCCCATTTATACTAATGTATAACCAATTTTAAATTTTTCAACCCTAATTTTAACCGTTTACAAGTACAAAATACTGGTTTTAAATATTTTTTCTGTTTAAATTGCTTTACCCTGCTTAGTTCCCTTACATTCTCTTGCATTTTTATTTTTATTTTTATGTAGCAAGTTTAAAAATAAAATATTCTATTTATATGCCTTATATTTTTAATTTTTTAAATCTTCGTAAAAATAAAAGCGATTATGAAATTTGGAAGTTTTATAAACATGATAATGAGCCGAGCCCATGGTGCTTGACTTTGTGGGCATCACTTAGAGGAAACGTTGAAAAAATATTAATTATTAAAAACTGACTTTTTTTTCCTGTAATATCTATTGCCTCATAATAAATTTGAGGTTCTCTGCATCCTGACCTAATTCAAATTTCTTTAGTTATTATATATATTTATAATATATATTAAATATAAATATCTATATTATATATATATCATATATTATAATTATATAAACTATAATAAATTATATAATATATAAAGATATAATATATATATATATTATATATATATATTATATTATATTATAATTATATATAATATAAAAAAGTGGGTGCTGGTGGAAATGTTTTAACAGTGGGGAAAGTAAAATCGTTAACACAAGTATGAGTCGGGTGGACAAAAGAGTGTCTGATTGGCAAGTGCTTGAAAATAAGAAAAAAAAGAAGCTTGGTTTGAATTGTACCAAAAATTAGGCTTATCTGAGGTATTTATTTTTTTTTTTCAACAAGAAAGTAAGAAGTTCTGATGGAATGTTTTAATTATATTAGGACAAAAAAGGGAATACTAAAAGGGGCATATGTTAAAAAGAAGCCGAGAAAAAAAAAAAAAAAAAAAAAAAAAAAAAAAAAAAAAAAAAAAAAGGGTTAAAGACAAAATATATCATGAAACAGTTTGGAAAGTTGAGGACATTGAATTCGGGACTGTACAAGGCAAGTGTTTAGGAAGCTTCTCTACTGGAAAGGAAAGCGCCGAAAAACGGTTTAAGATATGAGATAAAGAATAATCTGCTGAGAAATAATGAATAGGGATGGTGTGTTTGTAACTGATGATGTGAGGAGAGTGGGGGAAACACTTCAAAAATCTGCATAACATTGGCAAAAAAGAAGAGGTGATAGTGGATTACTACGTAATGTGTGTGGTGGGTTTGATGGTGTAAGAAGGAATAGGTTGTTTTGGGGAGGATGTGCATCAAGTCTCATAGTTTCTGAAAGACGAAACAATGTAATGGCGGTAGACGTTGGAGAAGGTGAGTGGTAAATCTGGCAGGTATAGGCATGAAAATTACTTGGTTTTGAAAAATGATCAAGAACAGAATTCTTAAATTGATTGGATTTGAACGTTGTGTAACAAAGCCTTTTTATGGTGGGTTATAGTTCCGAGAAGGGATTGGAGGGCGAAGCTCAGTAAAGTTTTAATAATTACCCCTTATATAGGTAAGAGAGAAGGTAATATAAAAATATTGAAACTCAAATCGGGAATTTTCATATGTTTAGAGTTTGTTGTAGAGCGTGAAGTGTGATGTTACCAGGGAAGGTAATTTGTGAGGTGGATGCTTTAGTTAGGCGCAAGAATATACTTTATGCTGTTTTTATTTTTGGTTCGAACAGACTCCGTCGAGTGACTTGAAGGACTGATTGTTGAAAGAACGAAGCGTCGTGGAATTTAGAAGTGATTAGGAGAGGATGTATCTGTGGATCAAATCCTTACATTGAAACAAATGCACTCAGAGAGGAAAATGAGCGAAGAAATAATTATATTGTTTTTATGTGGATTGTTTCTAACAGTGTATGAATAGAAGATTTATTAGCGGAGCTCTTAGTTTTGGTATTGGAGTGTTTTTTTATTTTTTCAGACTTAAAAATATGGGTTATTTATGTGTCGTTTCTGAATGCAATTCAAATAACATATACAAAAATTTTGTATACCAAGGTTTTCCTTCAATAAAAAGAATAGCGAAACGAGATTCGTAGACCAATAAAATGGTATCAAAAGGGGATGGCTTATAAATAATTACCTGAGCGAGTGGCAGGGATCGTTCTTATGTCTCCTGACACAGAACTCGGGGACCAGGGGATTTAAGCGTAGTTAAATAAATTTTTTAGATACATCAAACATAATTTCAAAATTACCGGAAATTCACCAAAGGAAGGTAACTCGTGTTAAAAGAGAGCTGGCAAGGCCGCGACTATACGGCGAGCGCAAATCAGGCGTCCAGAAATTAGAATTTTGAAAGGAGGAACAAGTAATGCTCGGGTGGTTGAAAAAAACTAGGGGTGGGGAGGAAGAAATGAGTAGGCGGGGATGAGGGGTGGGGTATGGAATTCGAGCTTCCAGTTTTTCAAGTGATAGGAAGGAAGCTTGGTTGGCCGGGTGACTTTAGTTTTGATGAGAAATAGGGGAACAGGTGATTATCTCAGGGGGGTGCGGGCGGTACCTCGTTGGAAAAGAAAAATAGGGGCCTTCTACGTGTGGGGAAGGAAGAGGGGCGATGATCTCGATGCTTCAGTTTCAATGATAGGAGGGAAAGTTGAAAAAAAATAATATATGATAGGGGGGAATAAAGTGGTAAATAGTATGGACTTTGATACGTGATAAAAATGATTCTATTTGGGAGCCGTACGTGGCGTGCTGGAAATAATATATTTATCTGAAAAGAAAAAATTGAAATGAATCAAGAAAGAAGAAATAAGAAAAAACACCAGAAGTGGAAATAGAAATTAAGATTATCGACCAAAATTTTGTTTTCCATACTATTGAACATTTGACCAGGATTATAAACTCATTGTGTGAAATTTTTTTATTATATATATTTATATATATATATAAAGAGTTAGATAATATTGTAAATATGGATGATGAGGTTATGAAAGATATAGAGGTGTTTTATGAGCAGGGTATATAGTATATATATATATAATATATATATATATATATAATATATATATTATATATACGGTTGGCAGCTAGTTAATAAATTAATAGGTGTCTTAGAATGATGTGAGAATGGAAGAGTAAGTGTGACGGGTAGATTGTTATCTAATGCATATATATCACTTAACCTATTATATATGTGTAGTATTGATATTGGTTTTGGTATATATATATATATAATTACTATATATAAAACAGGTTCAATTAATCGCTTTACATGTGTGAATCTGGAAAGTTTTGATGCAAGATTTTATACAGGCTTAGCTTATTTAGATAGAGAGAATTTTTTAATAATGGCCATGTCAAACGTGCTGATTTTAGCAAAAGGAGGTTTCCTCCAAAGGACAAATGCCTTAAGAGGAATTTCAAAGTCACGAGTATAGAAGAGGTTAAGAACGTGATGGTGTGAGAGCGGGATCTGTCCCGGGTGTTGCAGACGAAAACTCTGCAGCTGTGTGAGATGAACTTCCAACACCACTACATCAATTTTGATGGATAAGATGATGTTTTAAGGTTGGTAAAGACCACAAGCATGAATCTACAAAACATAAAAATGTCTTGTGGGCCTCCTCCTGAGATTTAAAAGATATTATGTCTAGAGTGTGAAAAAAATGAGCTGGAAGAAGTTTAAATGAGAATGAAGAGAAGATTAAGTAAAAAAAGAGAAGCTAAAGGTGAGAAAGGGAATTGTTTGCATTATTGTCAGCTGCAAGTAAGTTTGCTTTATTTACTATTTGTGAATGGTTAGGAAGGGGCTGTTGCAATTAATCATATCATTAAAGTTTTAAGAACTATTTATTAAACCTTGATAAAACTACTTAGCCTTGTGTTGGATGGATAGTTCACAGCACTAGAGGACAGCTAAGTTCGCCTTGAGCATAGTTTTCCTGCATGCATTGGACAAGGATGTGCTTCTCTTGCCATACAGAGCAGATTGAATAATATTATTCGTGACGTCTAATTGGATGAACGGGAGTGAGACTATGGATTGCGTGGTATGTTAAGAGCCTGCTCTGAATCTTAAAGTGTGTTGGCTCAATCATACCTAGGAATCTCGCCTCAGAAGGGAAACGAAAAATGCATCTCCACATGAGATTGAAATAGGTGGGTAAGTGTGTGTGCTTGATCTAAATGGAAGAGCAAAAAACTTACTTAGTGGGTGTAAATTAAAATGGATTCCGCTCAGTAGAGATAAATTATAAACATGAAATTATTATATATATTAATAATTATAGTTGATATATGATATTTTTTTTTATATATATATATGATTCATTGTGTAAAAAAGAATGGTCAATGATATTTACGTGTATTTAGGTTATATATTAAAGCGTATATATAGTTATAATGTAATATATATAGTGTAGTTAGTGCTGGGATAGTCATAATGTAACTACCTATTAATATATAACTTACCCACGGCGCATTCTTGGACTGGGTTGTGTTGAAACAAAGAAATGTGAGACTGGGATTGAAACGGAGTGAGGGGTGGTGGAATAAAGAAACTTCGCGGAAAATCCGTATAAACATTGCAGTGTTGATATAAGGTTGGTTGAAAGAGCATCTAATATATATTGGAAGAGTTAACATAAAAATAGTAAAGTTCAAATATAAGGAAGCATGAATGATTTCAGTATTAAATAATTCATAATTAATAATGATTTTTTATAGATCATTATTATTATTTTATAGTATTATTATAGGTGTTGATTTATTATTATTATTATCTGCATTATCTGATATATATGTTATTATATTATTATTATTATTATGTATACAGAAAACTAATATCCCAATGGATTTTAATGAATAACGAGCGCTCTTAAAACTATTGTAGTGTATTAATTTACGTTTCTTTAATGATAAAATCAACACATTTAAATTAGGAAGCAGTTGCTACTTTGCATCTCAAATTTTCATTATTGAGTAAATTTTAGCTATAAAGTATTTATTATAAATATTGTAATTTGTTAAAATATCCTTTCAAGATTAATGCTCATCATCAAAAATTTGTTAATTGTGTACCATTCATCTGGAAATATATTATATATATTATATATTATAGTATATATATATGATATATATAAGAGTATATTAACTAGTAATATATAATAATATATATTTTAAAGTATATGAAAAGTATATATGATATTGATATAATATATATATTAATATGATTTATTTATATATAGTATATATGTATAATATCTAAATTTGAGACCACAGTGGTATATTTTTCTGAAAAGTTTTCTTACGTTTCAAAAACAAGCAGTTTCATAATTTAGAGAAATAGTTTCAAAGTTAAGTATAAGTTTATTAGAAATTCCTTTAGGTGCAAGCTTCTGGAATTATGCCAGAAAGCTTGCCACTAAATAATTTCTTAAAAAATGACATATTTCTGAACTTAGAAATTTTTTTTGAACTAATATTTTATATGGAAGAAGATACTGTGATTCAAATCTAGAGATTACCATAGTGTTGTTTTATATATATTAGTTATTATATATATTATAGTGAGTGTCATTTAGTAATGAGTAAGGAGTATATATAGAATATATGTAGGTATAGAGTGGTAGAAATAGTTATAATATTAAAGGTAAATTATGATTAATATATACTGCAGTATATAATAATTTGAAATATTACATTTAGTTAGGAGCTGGTCAGGAATGGTGAAGTAGGGCTTTAGGTGTATATTATAATTTCCTGTAATGTTGTTATATAGTATAATATATTATATGAGATATACTTCGTGTAGTGACAATATTAACTGAGTCAGTTTATGTTAGAGTAGATATTATTCTCGAGTGAGTATTGTAGATAAAGAGTATAGCTCTATATAATGAATATGTAATATATAGATTAAATAGTATACCTTATATAATGATTATTCTATCCAGAACACATATTTATATAGAAGAAGATCATCAAAGCTCAAGCAATGGATGGAATGCCATATTTGAACTAGATAGTTGTACTAGTGATATTAAGAATTCACCTGTGATAGAACATAGAGTTGATGATCGAGATTGTGTAACTGATAAGGATATTACTTGATATATTTATATGTATATAATAAACTAAGTATCCCCCTCTTAGGAGTCAGATACTGATGAGGAGATCCAACTATTCAGTGTGGTATACGTTTAAATCCTTTAAATAGTGAATCTCAGAATTTGAATGAGGAGAAGGAACAGTTTGAAATCTATATCTAATTTAATTTTGATTTTCAGTCGGGTGTATGATATAATGGTTTAATAGGGTAAGCTCCTATGGCCTAAAGTTAGTTTTATAGATTTAAATTATAATTAGTTGCTATATATATTAGCGGGCGTGAAGCTGCATCTCTCTGAAGAATGTTTTCACGCACAAAGCAAACTCACACCATTCTAATTGGATCTTTGCATGCTCCACACCATCTACTGTGGGTTGTCACTATGTGTGACAAAACATAACAATACACCAACAAAATTTGCGGAACCACATACAGCACAGTCCGAAAGTGATTGATGTATCTCTATATTATTTCAATGGTATGTAAGGCAGGGTGTCTCTTTCCTCCTTGGTTATGCAATATTTATGTAGTATAGTGAGTGTACTGGATTATGAAATAAATAGTATGGTGGGATAGGTGAGTATACTTGAAGTATTAGGTGTCTAGAATTGATGGAATAAATGGAATTATGAGAATGTAGTATAAGAGAGTGCTTATATTATACCTATACCTTAAAAATTATTTTGATGGATCATCTGGTGTTGTTCTGTGTTATAGATGAAATAATCTGTAAGAGAGTTTGTAAAATACCATTGGAGTAGAGATATTCTAGAACAGAGCCACCTCTGTAAAACATGATGGGTTTGAAAGTAATTTATATAAAAGTTACGTAAAGTGATTCTGAATTATAGTGTGTGCTGTTTATGTGTATACATCTTTCAACTCCAGCGCTGAAAAATATAATAATAAAAATATAGAGATGAAGCAAGTGGAAAAACAAAGAGTAGATACAATAAGTATCTTCACTCCATACTATATTTGATGAGCGGATGTATGGATTGAAACGAAAAATATAACGGATAAATAGTCAAGATTAGTCTGAGAGTGAGAATAGTTATTGTGTTTGTAAATAGGAGCATACGGCTTAGAGAGTCGCACGATGTATGAAAAAATATTCATTGCCCTTTCACATAGGATTCGTTGTAAAAAGAGGACCTAAGTCTTAAAAGTATTTCAGCGTATGGTCGGTCATACATAAGTTACTTGTTATAAGTTGTGCCATGTGGTATGATTTAATGTATTATATATGCACTAATGGACCTCTCTGAGTATGGGCGCTAGATATATATTCTGTAACCCAATTATTGCCTCAGTTGTACTGTGAGTCATATTACTAATAAGACAGGACTATTCTCTAAAATATAATAATGATTAGCTAATATGATGACAGATCTAATAAAATATCGTCGCTATCTTTTAGTGATGTAAAAGAAAAGTATGAGCCAGCCTCTCAAAGGTGTCAAAACCCCCATAGACTTTTTAATTGAGTCGATCCAGGTTTAGGGATACTGTAAAAAAGTGAATAAAATTGTACAGGCCTCAAGTTAGGTGAGATAGATAAAAGATTTGTAGTGTATCAGGTTGAATAACACTTTAAGGGTAATTTGCGATAATGGTAAGTAGATTCAACAAAAAGTTTTAGCATACCGCGGAACTAGGTGATGGCCCGTTAAAAGCACAATTATAAGCTCCAGTGAGAGCCCACTAGTTTTTGGAACGAACCGTAATAACTGGTAGAGACCGAAGATAAATAGTGGAGTTGGTCAGTATAAAGATCCTTAGAGGAGAGAAATGTTGGTTTGGCTGAGGGCGAGAAGAAAGGCATAATAGGAGTGAATGGCGGTAGATTTTATATATATATATATATATATAATTATATTATATATATATATATATATATATATGTGTAAGTATGAGTTAACGGTTTTAGGTACCCTACCTTAGGCCAAGGGCATGAACCCCACATTGACCCGATGAATGTCATTAAGTGAAGGGTCCCAGTCAGCTCCTAGGTCCCGTGATAGTCTTTATATATGGTGATTTTTTGACTCATTACGGACAAGTTCTCCCACTGCATAATAGGTAATAAAGGGCCCTATATATATAAAAGTCTATGGGAAAATATATTAGAACCTTGCCAATTGATCCGTGTTTGTAACTCTTCTCAAATATGAGACTCTGTGCGTACCTTTTCCTGAGTGTTTCCTCGTTTCTACTTAGTTATCGTTCCCTCTTTTACCTCCTTCCCTTGAGCAGTTTGGAGGTGAGTCCATAAGAAAATGGGTTGTTCTATAATAATAAATATATATTAAAAATATATATATATAGTATATTTTTTATAAGAAATAAGATCCTAAATGTGGATTTTACACTTGTATAAATAGTGCTATAACTTAATTTATTTAATGCTAATAGAGTAATGCGACTAGGTTTTCATTTTCATAATATTTCTTCATTATTATTTATATTTTATAGTAAAATATATCCTCTGATTTTCATAAAAAAATCGGGGGTGACAACCTAGCTCTGTTACTAAACAATTACCCAAATCTTATCAATAACCTGAACGAACTAGGATGGCCCTAAACGAGCACGAGGCCCACTAATTTTTTTTATAAGAAACCCATATGGGATAATTTTTAACTTTGGAGGATGTAACTTTTTTTCCTAGACTTAAATCATTTTTGTCTTTTTTATACTTCATTATTATTTTTCTAGAGTATATCCTTGATTTAAATTTTTTTATTTTATGTTTTTAAAGAAAATTCCTTATCGGAGTTTTAACAACTTTGAGAAGCTGTAACAATTTTTCCTAAAATTAGATGAAAAACATATGTTTTGTTTTGTTATTTATTATTTATTATTATCTAATTATTTATTATTTTTTTAAGAGTACCATATCCTGTGATTTTTATAAAAATCGGGGTTGAAGTCCCTCAGGGGGCAATAATAAAATTATCGTAATTAATAATTTTTAATACCTTATATGAAAATTTAAAATATTATATTATATTTTTTATACTCAAATACTCTATAATAATAAATAGAACAGTTTGGCTCGATAGATTTTCCTGATTCACTATTCAGCCAAATATGTCAAAGAAAAAAAAAAAACAGCTTATTTGTTAAAAGACTCTTTAATATTTGTGGCCTGAATCCAAAAGATGCACATTGCTCTGATGTATCGCGAGTTTTTTCTCTCTTGCAAGAAGCTCCCATTGTTATAACCTCTCCATAATGGCCTATGACGCCCAGTAGAAAAGCGGCGCCCTTTACTCACGCAGGAGGACACTGCGACAGATGGACAGCAACTGCTGACAGTTAAATTTGTTACCGATTGTGCTTAATAGTTCCCTTATTCATTATTAAATCTATCTCCATTATTGTCCACTCTCATATTTTTAATATATGATAAGGAATTACTTTCATTAGAATTTAGATGAACTATAATAAATTATAAATATAAAATTATATAAATATTAAGTAAATACTTTTATCATTCAATACTTAAATTAAAAAATAAAAAAAAGAAACTGCACGTGTTACTCCTTTTTTATATATAATTTTTTAACTAAATAAACTAAATTAAAAAAGTGACATTATATAATGTCATTATAGCTACGTATACCTTATACTCGAGTATACTATATGCCTTATGACTAACATACTTATACATTATATTTTATACCGTAGTATAAGATACACCCCTACCCACCACACCCTCTACTACATCAACATAATATGGTTTAATAATATATTAAAATATAAATTTAATAATATATTATATATATTAATAAATCAAATTATAGATTATTAATTTTTATATTTATTTTATAATTTCATTGATTATATTTATATTTATCTATAGTAGTGAATTAAATAAATATTATTAATTTTAGGTATAAATTTGTATATAATAATATCCTTAGATTATCTTATTGAAATGATGGATTAATAAATAATTTATCATACTCCATATAAAATCTAGTTAAAGACTCATAGAAGTTGTATCATTAAAATATTTAGTAATGGTTTAGCAGTAATGGAAGTTCGTCTTTCAACGGAATATTCATCCTCTCTCTCTCTACCTCTCATCAGTGAATCAGTAATTAATAAATGTGGACCCTTAGATTGGTGAGGGATTAATCTCGGCTAATCCCCTTATGATAAGATATTCTGATCAGATTGGTTCAGACACTCTACCAGACTGCACTAAATTCCTACAAAGCGGTTGTTAAAAAGGTCAAGGTAATCCTATTTCTAAACATAAATAGTGCTCAGTGCTGTGTAAAGGTGGATAATATGAGTGAATGAATAATTTTTTGTGAAATTAATATAATATTATATATAATTAATATAATTAGTAATAATAATGAATATAAGTATAATTAAATTGAGGATATTAAAAACTATGATTAATTAATTCACAAATAACAAATTTATAATTTTTTATAAACCCTAATTTTATTTGAAGTATGAGCTCTACTTCTTCTCATGTATTATTATTAATAGTTTTTTAACAATTAATTCTGAAGCTCTTATTAGTATCTCCTATCATATATGAGTTTATAAAATTATTTTTCTATTTATATTATTATTTTTTAGTTATGAAAACATAAAATTTTATTCAATATAAATACTATTATATAATGAGATATACTATAACTCAAATACCAAACTTGAATTATTTATCTATAAGTATGAATATGAGAGAATAATAGATTATAATAGAGTGATTAAAGTGAATATTTAACATAAATATAAAATAAATTTCACAATAATAATGAAATAATAAGTACATGAATAATAATAATAATAATAATATTTATTAATTATACAATAAGAAGCTAATAATAAGTCATATAAGTGACTTATGGAGAGTAATTATCATCAAATAGCATACATTAGAGTTGAGAGTAAATGTTCTGGAAAATATAGTTATATACCTGAACCTATTCTCGATTCCAAACCGAAAGAAAATTGCATCCCGTTCCACGTTCGATATTAACTCCACTAAACAGAGGTAAATATTCAGGCACTTGGTTTAATTGTGTGTCGTAGATCATTATAATCTCAGTATGATAATTATACAACTAGAGTTTTTCCACTGGTGTTTTTTATTATGTTAGTCTATTAAGAAAACCACAAAAAGGAGTACGGTTGTGGTCACTCCACACATGAGATAAAATTCTAGACTGTGAACATTTCCTCCTCAGTTTGTCTCCAATCCCAGCATATAGATATTCTCAAGCTGAGGAAATAAATTACCTAATGCGTAAATCTTTCCAGCGGTAGATCCTAGGTTTGAACGAAATATCATGAATCCCGCTGTCCAGTATACGTTCCTGTCAGAATTTCTAACTGGACATTTTTTACTGGTATAGGAGATAGAGAATTTATGATTAATATAAATTTTAAATTAAAATAAATAATATATAATTAAATCAAAACAAATTAATCTTGATATTTTTATTTCAATTATTTTTATATTTATATATACATAATTTATAATATATATAATATATTAATATATATATTATAGATATATAAAATATATATATATATATAATATTATTATATTATATATATATATATATATTATATATATATTAACTATTTAAATAATTATATAAATTATTAATATATATATATTATATTAATATATATATATAGTTAATATTATATATATATATATAATATATATATATATATTAATATAATATATATAATGATATATATATTATATTATTAATAATTATTAATATAATAAACGGCCTATCTATTATATATATTATATATATATAGTATAATATATATATTAATTAATATATATTAATAATTATATATTATATATATATATATATAAATATTAATATATTAATTATGATAATATATAAAATCCTGTGGAATTTCTCCGTCATTAATCTTTTTATGTGGAATACCGGTTGAAGAAACCCTTATTATATCTCGGGAACTGTTAATTTCTCGGAAAAGTAGCCCTAATATCACTAAATTATTGAAAATTATGACAATTGTAATTGATAATATAAGTATAATAATTATAAATAAAATTATATATATCTGTATTATATTGACTCAACCCAGAAATTTTAACTGTAAATTAAGTATATTTTACCGATATTGAACCCAGAAATAATTCTATTATTAATTTGTAAGAAATAAAAAGATAAAGATAGTTTTCAAAGAATTTTTTAATAAGATGTAAAATCTACTAAAATAATTTAACGATGTTAGTAATTTTTATAAAGAGTGTTGCATTCATCGTGTAGACGTTCCATAGTGAGTTTTATATGTCTCAGGTTGAGAAATATACCATAAACTTACCTATTATACTATCCCTCTAGATTTGTCCCCTCGGCCCGGTCGCCATCCCTCCAAAGAACACAGCATAGTAAACGACGGAAACCGTCATCAAATAATATGTATATTATAAATCATTGTTCGATTCCAAATTAATATTATCCAAATATCGTATGATATCCATTAATCTATATCATTTTAGATATTTCCCCCGAAGTTTGTTTTTTTAATAATTTATGCCTTATACAACTTGCTAGCAAGTCCTAAAATGATGCTCAAACTAGGTGTTGACTTAAACGTAATGTTAATTACAAATTTGATCGATATCCAACGCTAAAGCTTAAAACAAGCTTTACGCATGTTCGACATTAGAATAAACTTATTTTTACAAATTTATACACTATATAATTAAATGCTTCTAGCGTATATTAAGATCAATGTTGAAATTGGAAATTAATAAAGATATTTATTATATAAACCTATTTTTGCCTTTCACTCGACCCTATCTAAATAAGACTTGTGACACTCCGCTCATCCTCCTAATTAGTACTG
>JABUQX010054417.1:37500-42500 GCA_015478945.1 Trachelipus rathkii
GATTTAATCTATATAATTTACTATTTAGTATATATTATTGTTATATCCCTAATTAGATTTACATAATTAGACTATATATATAATATTTATTTTAATTTTTAAAATTTATTTTATAAATTATTATTAATATTTATACAAATATGTATTATTGATAAATCAAAATTAGTTATATATTCTGAGAAGGGTATTGTTATTATGTCCATTTTATATTAGCTGTTGATTCTTATGAATCTTGCCAAGCAAATTTAAAGACTATTTAATTAAAGTTAAAAATATAACCCATTTATATTTATAAATGGTGATAAGTTGATTAAATTAATATATATAAAATTATAATTATAATTATATTTATTAATTATATTATTATTATTAATTATATTTATATATATATTATATAATTATTTTGAGTATTTATATATATATATATACTTAATATATATATATACCTATATTATATATATATTATATATATTTAATAATTATATTTCAAGATTTTAATTATATATATTTATATATATATAGATTATTATGATATTTATATTTATTCTTAATTACTTATCCGTTTATAACTTTATATTTTATAATATATATATAATTAATTATATAATATAATTATTATTATTATTTAATTTATTATTATTATTATTATTATTAATTACTATAATACTTATTATTATTATTATATTGTTTGCAAAACTGATCTGACTTTAATTATTATATATTAATATTATTTATTATTAATTATATTATATAATTTATATTAATATTAAATATTATTTAATATTTATATATAATTTATAATTATTATATATATATATATGGAATATATTTAAGCAACAATATATTTATATTATATTTATTTATATTAAGGATAGCCATATATTTAGATTTTTTTTAATTATATTATTTTATTTAATTATTTATTATTTATTATTTAATTATTATTATATAATTATATATTATTATATTATATTAATTATTTTTATAATATATATAATTATATATATGTAATTATTATATAATTTATATTAATAATTATAATATATATTATAATAATTTAATTGTTTTTTATATAATATTATTATATATTTTCAGTGAATTAAAAATATATTTACTTGGAATGAAAATTATAATAGTTTAATAGTCATAACCCATAAAATATATAATATATAAATAATAATGTATTAATGAGTATATATGTATACTATAATTGTGTTATAATAAGTTAAATGTAGTAACATTTATTAGGGATATGGAGTAATATTGAATTTAATGCCTTCTCTTTGATTGAATTCGCGGACACGGCCACTCATATACGAAGTGAAGGACAACAATGACCTAAAATTCCATGCTTTACAGATCTTCTGAGCTATTCTTTTCACACCCAAAAACACATAAATATCTTTGGTTCAAGTATATCTAGTATTATCTTTAAGAGGCAAGGAGCAATCCCCGATTGTCTGATAATCAAGCTGTAAATTGCACCTAGAGGTTTTCAGTCCTGTTTTCTCTAATCACCTCGTTCTTCATACTTGTGAAGGATTCGGTTAAAAGTAAAATTGCTAGTATTTTTTTTATTTATATAACACAGCATTATTATTAGATTAGGTGTAAAAGTAGAAGGGGGAGAGAGGCGAGTGTGGAGTGGGGATAGGGGGTAAGAGGGGAGAGAGAGGCGCGGCGATGCGGTGGTGAGTGAGAGCGCGACTGGTGTGCACGCTTGCGGATGAGAGAGACAATTGATGGGTTGGAGAATAGTTCCACGTACCGCTAGGCACCACGGGTTAATTGTCCTCACTCCTCACTCGCACAGGCGGTGGTTCAATTTCTTTCCCAGAGAGTGCAGTAAATTCTCTTGAGCCTTCCTCTTAATGTTCTTTCTTATATATTTACATACGTTATATAATTGCGTTTAATATGCAATATTTTAACATCTAATATAAATAGTATATATATATATAAAACTTATATATATATATACTATATAGATATATCATGGATATATATATTTATAACTTATAATATTGATGATGAACAAAGAAATTATAAAACAATTTATATTTATTTGAGAATTATATATATCTATATATATATAGCTTATTCTCCTATTTATATTTTATTTATGAGTGAGTAGTATATATTGAAAGATATATACATAAATTGAAACAAACTAAAAATAATTCATTAGTTTTATATATTAATATATACTAAACATGATATAGGCCTGAAATATTTAGATATATAAATGTACTATATATATATATATATTATTAATACTAATTATTATATGAGTATATATAGAAGTATTACTAGTGAGGATTTTGATATTCTATATATATATACTACCGTTTATATTTTGGAATAGAGTCTAAGCTGTTAGTTAGCCTATTATGTATATAATAAAATATGTTACTGATTGTGTTGAGGGACATTAGAGTAACAGTTTATATTATTTAACTAGATTCTTAGTAATAGTAAAATACATATTACTGATCTGTACTTTCCAACTAATAGTCTTGCTTATACCCTTGTATTTAATTCTCGACCACCATCTATACCATAATATACTAATATTTAAATAAATTAATATAATATAATTATATATAAAATTAATATATTATTTTTGTCTATAATGTTTTTTATTATTATAATATAAATTAATCTGTCATATTATATATAATACTAAATATATTTATATATATATATATATATATATATATATATAATATAATGGTGATTTTATATAAGTTATTGATCAAAATTTGGTCAAGTATTAGTGATTGCTAACGATAGTTTAAAGATTTGAGTATTATAATTATTATATATGTATAGATTATATATATTAGGAATAAATTTATTACATATAGGAATATATATATATATCACTGTAAAGTTTTGAATTACCATTCTAGAGTATACCTATAATATATATATCGTATACCTGTTATAGATAATATATATATATATGTAAACGTATCAATAAGTTATAAAGTATGCTATGATTAATAAATATAGTATATGATTTTATTTATTTAGTGAGATAATAGTTAATTTTATTTTAAAAATTTAATATTTATAAATGTAAAATATATATAATATGTATATATATTTAATAAATAAATTATTAAGTGACATCTTTGTATATAATATATATTATAATATTATTATTATAATCTAGGCATAATAATAATATTAATATATATAATATAAATATATTAAATATATAAATATATATATGTATATTTGAATATATATATCAAGTCAATTTATAATATAGTCTGACTTTAAAGGGTAAAAATTAATATATATATTTTCATAGATATTTAAGTATAATTATCATTGTTAAATTTATTTTTATTTAGTCACTCTATAATAACATATATTATTTATATATATTATTGTAGTAAGTTATATTTATATATAATAACTAATTAGTATGCTCTATATATATATATATATATATATATATATATAATACTAAATTTTATAATATATATATAGTAGTAGTCTATTACTATTATTATAGTATTATAATAAAATTATATTTGTAAATTTTAGTATATCCCTGGGCAACAAAAAAAAACCTTTATATATTTTATATAACTATAATAAAATTTAATTGTTAAATTTAAAGATTCCACTATAATAAAAGTACTATATAAATAACAGACATTAGCTTTCCCCTAGGATAGTTAATAAATTGCCTAGGTCTTTCTAGAGATGCACATTCTATCTAAAATATATATTAAATATTAAGTTGCTAAAACTATATTTAAAGAGAATAACAATATTCGTGTGATATGTGGGTTCGGTTATATATGTTTAATCCTTTATATCGGCGAGGTAACGTGAAGCAAGAAGTATCGAATTCTGAATTGGATCTAATTTAACTTCACCTTGAATCCTATTAAAATTATTTGTATTATAAATATATAAAGATTCAACTATTTTCCTTTTTGTGATATGGTTAATGTATTTAAGAGATGATGCAGATGAAATGTTAATCCTATGTTCCTTTGAAGATCTATGGTGGGCTGTTAAGGCTTATAGTGTTTCGGGCCCAAATCATAAAGAATCATATCTTTTGTTTGAATAGATCTCTCATACAGGTCGTTGGTCTCACCGAATGTAACACTGAGGGACAATCAAGGAAGGGGACTTTATAAATACATTGAGTCGGCTGGTTATTACTTTTAGGGGGTTTAAATATTCGTTTAAGGGGGATTGTGTTATTTTTAACAAACTGAATATTTTTAGGTAAATGTTGTTTGATATTAGGGTTAATTTTGTAAGGAATGGGAAGATATGAGAAGGTATGTTCTTAAGTGTATAATTGTTTTCTTTATTTTTTGTCTTGATGGTGTGGATTACTCTATTATACTCATTATGTTTATATTTCTTTTTTTTATGCTCTTTCCTTAAATGCTAGATTGTATAATACATGTCTCGCTTGAGAATAAATTTAAAATTTAGGTGAGAGAAAAGGAAGATAAAGAATTAGTGTTCTCAAGAATAATAATAGTTTGAGGGTAGGAGAATAAAATTACCTTGGGGAGAGCGGTTACATCTGCATCACATAAAAGATTATTTGGTCCGTAGCTCAAGTGTAAGCTATTTGGTGTTGTATGTGGTGTATAAGAAAACCAATGTATTTATAATTGCCAAATCTGAGCAAATTTCAACGTGTTTTACTTTTTAGAATCATAGAAAATGGATAGGTAATATGGATGAGTTTAGATATTTTTTGTCCAGATCGTTTATAACTGAGTTTAGAATCTTATGACAAATGAGGCACTTATGGCCAGGAATGTTGATGTGAGAGTTCAATGGGTAAAGAGATGGAGTGTGTATGCTGTTTTATGTGTCAATAGAATAGGTAATTCTTTATTCCGTTTGGAGAATTAAAGTTGGATCATTATATTTATTTAGTGTGCAGGAATTATGGAACAAAATACTAATTTCAGTACTCTACATTAGGTCGAAAGGGCCATGTGGAGTCA
>JABUQX010054417.1:47500-50000 GCA_015478945.1 Trachelipus rathkii
ACCTTTGTAATATCAACTTTCCTTTAACGTGTGCGCGGTCCCTGTACCATTACTTATCCCGGCACTTATTCCCCTCTACTTCCACAACAGTATTTTAATAAACGCTGTAGTTAACTATATAAAATATCTCCTCCTTATATATACATAATTCCTCTTCTTACTCTACTCTTACGCATTCTCATCAATCATCACAATACTCTAGCATAGAGTCAACTATTAAGATAAATATATATAGACTTACATCTCCTTTTGCTGTAAAATATTACCAGCCCTATTTTCATCTTTTTTATAGTCATATACTCATTATATTGTTTTGAAAAGTTTCTTAATCTATCTCTTACTCCATCTACTACTCTTCCCTCCTCCTCTTCGTCAATACTACTTGTATTACGGTACTCACCTTATATGACTATCCTTTCATTTGATTCTCTATATAACATATTCTACGTAATTATAGTAACAATAGTTTTCTCATTAATGTTTACCGTCTCACTATATTATTTTATCATGCTTACTCTATATTACATTGATGATATAGGTATCCGGTTATTATTACCGTTATAGTATATCTTCTCCATTTCTATCCTTTATGTTTCCTGATTTTATATTCTTTCGGATTTTCTATCAATTGCTTTTGCCATCCTATTTAAAAAGCCTTTTTCTTTACCCTATCTCATTTAACATATCTTCTGATTAATTCTGGGGTGTCTGCTTGCTGGATACCTTAATATACGCTATCTATCTACTTTATCCGTTCCTTACTTCTTCGCCCTCCTCTTTTGATTCTTCTGCTTCATTTCTGCTTGACACTACTCTCTCTTATCGCTTTCATCCCGTTTCATTCTTTTCAACTCATTTTCTATCATTTTTCTCCTAGTTTTTCTTTCTGAGAATGCATCTTATTCAGCTTGCTTCGTCCATTAATCAATGGTTATATATATATTATAAGATATATGTGAGTATAATATTATTTATATCATATGTTACCTATATTATATATAAGTATATATCAACTATATATATATATATATATCATATATACTATTTATTTATTTTTATATACCTATAAAGCGTTTATCTACCGATTATCTATATTACCTGCATTAACAATTATCTATATTAATATATTATTTTACCTTTTATTTGCGATATATAAACTTTTAATGATAGATACGTCTCGAGGGAGAGTAGAAGCCAGACATTTATATTTATTGTAGCATTATATATATAATATATCATATATATATATATAAACCTATATATATTATATATATAATAATATATTATAACGTTATATATATATATATATATATATAATATATATATATACTATATATATATATTATAGTAATTTAGTAGTATAATAAATATACTATATTATATATATCAACCTATAGTATATATATATATATATATATATATTATATACATATTATATATTATATTATATATCTATATATATATATATATATATATATATATATATATACTAGTACTATATAAGTATATATAATATATATATATATATATATATATAATATATATAAATATATAGTATATATATATAATAACCTATATATATATTTATATGTATACAAAATTATAATATATACGATATATATATATATTATTAATTTACTATTATTATATATATATATATTTCTATTATATATATTATATATATATATCTTTTTTTAAATTGGTCTCTCCCACGAGAGAGAGCGTCGAGCGCTGACTAACCGGAAAATAATATATTTTTTTATTTAGGTCCAATTCCGAATCCGGCTCCGACTCAGGTCCCGAATAGGGTTTTGGAACTATTTGAAAACTGTTCAGTGCGTTCTGGCAATAATATTTTCACCCGTAAAAAATATTTCTTTCAAAAATTTGTACTACGGCTCCTGCTTCTACAATGGTTTCTGCAATATTTGTAAATTGTTCAGTAAGTTCTAACAATAATTTTTACAATCTCCGACAACGATTTCTGCATTTGAATAAGTGCTTCAGAAATGTCTTTTGTCAATTATAATTTTTCACAAAAAAAATTTCTAAAAAAATTATGCCCGAATCCGGCTTGCGCCTCCTGCTCCGTTTACAACTAAGGTTTCTGCACTATTTGAACATTCTTCATCATCTCTTCTGGTAATAAATGTACCACTTAAAAATAAAATTTCTCAAAAAAAAATTTAAACCCAGGATCCGACACCGGCTCAGGTTCCAACTCCATTTATTTGACTGAGTAAAATACCAAAGCCTGGGTTGAAGGTTGCGGTAAACAAAATAAAATTATAGTTTCTATAATTATAAATAAAACATTTTCTGAGTCACAACCTGGAATTCCAATTTTTACAGGAACTTCAATTTGTTAATTTGACACCCTTCTAAATATGTTCTTTATCTAACTATTCTTTAGAATTTTAAAAAAATAATCAAACCATGATGTATAGGAGGATATTCTTCTAATAATATAGATTATAAAAAATTTTGAAAATTTTGATTT
>JABUQX010054417.1:62500-69766 GCA_015478945.1 Trachelipus rathkii
GGTCATAATACCTGTTCTAGAAATTGATTGTGTTTCATATTTCCTGTTCAAGAAAATGAATAAATATTTACATAAAATAACACAATTTGTTGGTTAGAAAGCACTTTATCCTTTGGTGATATTATTAAGTAAACTTGAAAATAAAGTCGACATTGTAGTTAGTTCAGGTTTCTCTCCCATTTGTAATTAATATGAAATAAAATGTTTATATATTAACAATCAATTAAACACTCGGTAGGAGGAGTAATTCTTGTAGCTGTTATGATAGAAGGATCATAATTAAACACTGAAAGCAGATAGTTTTTAATTATAAATTTACATTTAAATATCAAGCTATAAAATTTTTCCGCGGATTTAAAAAAACATTTTCAGAATCACCCATTTTATAAGCAATTAACCTATACATTGAAAGCAAGTTAAAGACCCCTTACCATAAGATAATTTTAGAAATATTCCAACCACGTAATTTTTAAATATATTTTCCAGTATGCAATACTAAAAACAAGGGTTATATGGTGTTGAATTGGAAAATTTTGCAGAGAAAATAGGATCGTGTGTTTTAACACGTCACAAGGGCAAATGAAGATGTATACAAATAGAGAGTTTAGAAGAGCAGTTTCCGTTGTAATATAGATAATATAATAAAAGTGCTGCACCAGTTATTGGACAAAGATATTGTAGAAAATCTGTGTTGAAGAGGGGAGTTGATATTAGACAAGGGCTCAGACTCTAACCTTTATAATTGAATATCTCCAAGTGGAAATTGCTAACATTATAATGCGTACTCCATACAGAACTGTCTTAATAGAGTATAATGAATCCTAAATAAACTGTTTTCAGATTGTAATTTAGGCGTGTTAGTGTAAGAATTGGGTTTCTGATAAAGTGGGAATGACGTATAATAGTTGTGTCTTGTGAATGAAAGTGACATATGAAAGAATAAAATGAATGTACGCTGAGATGGTCTATTCATGTAGAATGAATGAAAATCGGTTGGTTAAGCGGATGTATAGTAGTGTGTGTGTTTGGAATCAACCGGTTGGAAACCGAAGAAAAAGTGGAACGAGTCAGTAAAGGAATGCCTGAGGAAGAGGAATGCAAGTTTGGCTAAGGCGAGAAGAAAGGGGTACATTAATAGAGTTAAACAGAGGGTTTTTGGTGAGGATGTATGGTTGTGGCCCACCTGGGCAAGGGATGAACCCTACACTGACGACATGCCATAGTGATGGGTCCGTCGCGGTCCCGTGCAGCTCTAGTGGATTTTTGGATTGCGACAATTTCTCAATAATAGGTATAAAATGGGCGGTAAGGCTGGGCTTCTTTTCGTTGTGGCATATTCTTCTACTACTTTCTGTTTTCGGTGCATGTCACGCACCTTTCCCCCAGTCTTGGGGAAGAAGGTGGATGATGATGATATATAATATATATATAATATATATTATATATATTATATATTATATATATTATATATATATATATATATATTATATATAAAGCCGCGTACTAGGATTGCGAACCAACGCCTTACGGTGGGCAGCATTCCGACACGTCGCGCTGAAGCATGGGCTTGCTATCAGGCCAAATATTCCTGACCTTCCACTTGGTCAGAACCCATACAAATACTTTCCCACCAATTATCCTCAGGATTAGAGGCTATGTGGTAATAAGAATAAATAAATAAATAAAGATATATATATATTACTTATATATAATATATAATATATATATATATATATATATATTATATATATATATATATATAATATATATATATATATTATATATATATATATATATAATATATAATAATATATAGATTTAATATATATATATATCTATATTTCTTCTTCTCTTCATCTTCCTTATTTTTCCCAGAAATGGAGTAAAGGTGCGCCGACGGGCATCGGGAAAGAAAAGCAGTAGAAACATGACACAATCCGAAAAAGAAAGCCAGCCTTAACGCCCCATCAGTACCAAATTAATTAGTGGAACCCATGCAGTCCTGAAAATCCACTCCTAAGCCTCATGGGGCCAGCGAGGACCTCACTATGGTAGATCGTCAAAGTAAGGGTTCATCTCCTTGGCCCAGGTGGGCAACAACCATACCCCTCACAATCCCCCGCCATTCACTCCTGTTATACACCTTTCTTCTCGCCTCTCCAAACTCAGATTTCTCTCCTTCAAACATTCGTTACTGACTCAATCCACTTTTTCTCGGGCTCCCCGCCGGTCCGGTTTCAACACACTCGCCCTATACATCCTAACCCAACCGCTATCATTCATCTTTTCCAATGACAAACCATCTCAACATCCTTTCATTTATTCTCTCATTTACCTTTCTTCACCCCACACCACTCTCTAATACGTTCATTCCTCTTTTTATCAATTCTTCTCACACCTACACACCCTGAAGATTGTCCATCTGAACACATTGAACTTTAGGTCTATACTTTATTCCAACCATAGTCTTAACTACTATAACAATAACACAGGTCACATACCGCTCATTGTAAACCGTAGCACAACCAAGACTTATCCCTTTACATTCACCAACGATTTATTGCACAGCCTCCTTCCTGCCATTCACAACTTTCTACTACACTCTGCATCGTACGTTCCCTTCTCTCATCCAACATATACCTTAAATATTTAAACCTCAGACACTGTTCCAGCTGCTCACCATCTAACATAACTTACAACGAGGGTGTCCTATCGACAAGCATAACCTTACTCCTTATCCACGTTTTACTTTCAAGCCCGTCCTTTTTTACACACCCTGCCAAATCTCTCTACAATTCCTCTCAAACTCCCTCTTCATATTCGCCACACAGAAAATCATCCGCATATAATAGTAGGGCACCCTCCACCCACTCATCTCCACCATTCTAACACCATTCCCTGCCATCCCACCTCTAATTTTTTCATAACCCATCCATATACAATTTGAATAACCAAGGAAACATAAACAACCCTGTCTTACTCCGCTGTTAATCCTAAACCAATCACCATTGACACCAATTTTAATTCTTACAACAACGCTCAACTATCGTCATATCATACTTTTTGACTCCATTCCCATATATATAATTATATAGTATATATTATATATATTATATATTATATATATAATATATATATATATATAATATATATATATATTATATTATTATATATATATATATATATTATTTATATAATATATATATTATAAAAAGATTTTTTAGCTTGATCGGGGTGGTCAATTGGCTATCAACATTTAAAAAGAAATGAAACATTACATTCAGCAAAGCAATAAGATTATTAAAGTAATAAATAAAAGCAATGATAAAAAAATCATAGATACTAATATGCATAATTATAATAAATAAGGGTATCAGCTATTTTGCTCCAGCTTCATTGTGGCTGATGAGCCACTTACCTACTTTCAGAGGAGTCATGTAACATTTTACGTCGATGATGAACTCTTCTACTTTATCTCTTCAATTTTTTAGGAAACTAATGGCTACCTGTGTACAACATCAAGAAATCTTGGGTTAGCCTAACAATAATTACAATATTTACAAAAGTGGACCTATGTAGGTCCACAAGACTGCTATTTTCAATAGATTATCTGAGAGGCTCCCTTCAAAAGTTCTTGTCCAAATCAAAATTAAAAACGCAGAAATTTGGGCAAGGGGAATTATGAATTGTAAGGATGTAAAAATTATTTTTCTATGATCCATTCTCTATGATTGCACTACAATGAGACTGAATGAAACCAATTTTTGGGAAAACTGAAAATGATTAATCAGACTGTTAAAGCTAAGAAAACTGTTAAAGAAAACTGAAAATGAGTAATCAGATTGTTAATGCTAAGACTGGTATTCAGAAAACTAAAAATGATGAGTAATCCGACTGATGGAAAGCTGCGTCAGTTTCTTATGAAAATTCTAGCTGCGACGAAAAAGGAAACTACTACGCACCTGTTATAGCTACCTCAGAGGTGATGTGGAAAAGCTATGTATTCCTATATTTCAACAGAATTGTGTCACTATTAAATATTGCTCAATCAGCGTAAAAATTTAAATACAATCTTTTGATATCATACCTCATAATTTACAAGGCTGAGACTGTGAAAAAAAAAGAAACAGAAATTTTCATAAGAAATTTATATATACTATATATATATACTATATATATATATAGTATAATATATATTATATATATATATATATATATATATTATATATATAATATATTATATATAGTATATAAGAAATTTGGATATATATATATATATATATATATATATATATATATATATATATTAGGGTGGTCTAAATTTCTTATGAAAATTTTTTTTCCTTTTTTTTGGCAGTCTGAACCTTGTAAATTATGAGGTATGATATCAAAAGATTGTATTTAAATTTTTAAGCTGATTGAGCAATATTTAATAGTGACACAATGCTGTTGAAATACATAGCTTTTCCACACCACCCCTGAGGTAGCTATAACAGGTGCGTTTTTTTTAATGTGGTATCCCCAATAGGCCTACTCCACAACTTATTAAATTCATTTATTTAAATTTTATTACTTATTATAGGTTTATTCCTTATTTTCATAACTTTTTCAGCTGTTTCTTTGATATTCCTGGAAATTTTTCCCTGTGTCTTTCTATAACTTGAAGAAATTATTGCATTTCCTCCTCGTTTTTTGTTAGTCGATTATTATAGTTTTGCACTAGTGCAATAGCTCTTTCGGCATTGTCGTTGATGACATTTATTGATTTGATAACTTCTTGTGCATTCCTTTCGTTCCATTTCAATGGATCAACATTGAGAAAAGTGGAGTCCAAACGTAATTTATTGAAGAACAAATGACTACATTCTGTTATAAAGTCGGCAAGTGTTTTGTTATGAAGTTGATGTTCATTCTTAAATACAAAACGTTTATTTGGCTTATCTACACTTGTTCTTCTTGGTTTATGCAGAGCTTCAACCATCTTTCGTTTCATTTCAACTGGTACTTCATCATCCATAAATGCAAGAGCTGCAAGTTCTTCTCCTAAATACCACAAGTGATGTTTGAAAGCTTTACTACCTACTACTGATAATTCATAATCGTCACAGCATTCCAGCTCTTGAAGGTAATTTAAGTCATTTCTTGGGGCTGAAGCTGCTGATGTGGCTAAAGACAAATTGGAAACATAAAACCTTACAGCAAAGTTCGCAAATCTTGTCATTGCAGATGCTTCTTGCTCTGTCATATTAAATTGCGACCTAAACAAGACTATTTTCAATGAATAAATGACTCGTGCCATTAATCGTGCTAGATGCAGAGCACCAGGTTTACGAAAAGAAAACCGTTTCTCAAGGTTCCCACATAAATAAACAACTATCAGCTCTAATAGTTCTCTATAATCATCCCGTGGGTGGCTTTTCTTTAACTGCTCACTAAAAAAAGCTAAAACATTTTGTCCATGAATCACTAATACTCACTATCTCCTACTTTTCTTTATTAATTTTTTTCCAAAATTTCTGGAAACGTTTGAACAGGTCAATGTCTGGTCCTGATGAAATACAGTAACATTTGCTGAAAGCAGCAGATATGACTATTTCGTGAATATGATGTCGACATGCAAAGGCCAGAAGACTTCTTTTCAGCTTCTCTTCTATAATCCTACAAGCCCCACTTTTGGTTCCGGTATTGCTTGCTGTTGTGTCAAAACACATTCCTACTATGCTATCTTCCAAATACCAATCTTTTAGGCACTCTACTACAACTTCTGCAACATTTGCAGGGGTTCCTCTCAAAAGTTTTGGAACACCCAGCAACTTTGTTCCCTCCACCATGTACGACATCGCTAGAATCGTTCAACCTTGTCTTCTCGGGTAACATCCAACAATAACTTACCATCCCAGTGTACAGATGTCAGTAAACCACCAGGAAATGTTTGTTTAATATTCTCAGCAATTGCTTTACGAACGTCAGACCTTCGCCGCCGTAATGTACTTCTGCTTAATACAATATTATCAACTTTTTTCCCAAGCGCATTTGCAGTAGCTGTTACTGCTAACATCACACGTCGATCACTCATTTTCGATTTATCCAAAGCCATTGCTAAGTCAGGGGTTATGATTTTATGACGTTCCTTTGAACTCTTACATGGTTCGACTCTGGAGGTTCTTCACTGCTAGAGGAACTACCACCATCCACACTAGTACATTCTTGCAGAATACGTAATTGTTCCTCCTGCCGACGAACTTCCCTTTTAATTTTATTACTTTCTTGTTCTTCCCTTTTACGCTTTCTTTCTTGTTTTACAGTATATTTTTTATCCACAATACTCATATACCCTCGCCTACCTTTTTCTCTCTGAACTTTAAGAAAAACTCTATCTTCTTCATTTGATATTATTTTCATTGCGTTTGCATGTGCGATATCAAATAACTCATTTAAGCTTTCGTTAAAGATAGTTTCTTTTTCAATTTGTATTTGACTTCTTGATTTTAATTTTAAAAGTGATCTGTATTGTTCATATGTCTTTCTAATCTTGGTTAAAACATCCTGTTTGGCCTTCGTGGGTAACTTTGCTCGAGAGAGAGAGAGAGAGAGAGAGAGAGAGAGAGAGAGAGAGAGAGAGAGAGAGAGAGAGAGGAGAGAGAGAGAGAGAAGAGAGAGAGAGTAGAGAGAAGATAGAGAGAGAGAAGAGAGAGAGAGAGAGAGAGAAGAGAGGAGAAGAGAGAGAGAGAGAGAGAGAGAGGTGGGGTGGCGTGAATAAATTTTGAAGGTGCCTTAGAACACCCCCAAGCTCATAGAAGTTTTTATAAATAGAAATCTAGCGTGAGGAAAGGGGGAGAGAGAGAGAGAGAGGAGAGAGAGAGAGAGAGAGAGAGAGAGAGAGAGAGAGAGAGAGAGAGAGAGAGAGAGAGAGAAGAGAGAGAGAAAGAAAAGAGAGGAGAGAGAGGGAGAGAGAAGAGAGAGAGATGAGAGAGAGGAGAGAGAAGAGAGAGAGCAGAGAGAGAGAGAGGTGATGGATGTAGAAGGAAAGATGGGAAGAGAGAGAGAGAGAGAAGAGAGAGAGAGAGAGGAGAGAGAGAGAGAGAGATAGAGAGAGAGAGAGAGAGAGGAGAGAGAGAGAGAGAGAGAGAGAGAGAGAGAGAGAGTATGGAGAGAGAAGAGAGAGAAGAGAAAGAGAGAGAGAGAGAGAGAGAGAGAGAGAGAGAGAGAGAGAGGAAGATGAGGAGGAGAGAAGAGAGAGGAGAGAGAGAGAGAGAAGAGAGAGAG
>JABUQX010054418.1:0-42425 GCA_015478945.1 Trachelipus rathkii
GGGAAAAACTCAAAATTGGACTAGTTACAGGTCTTAAAATATTTTTATAATATATGAGGTTATTACATTTAGATCCACTTTAAGGAAATTTTAATTAGGACAAAACATACGAAGAAAGCACATAAATTATTTTAATGTAGACGTTTAGCATTTAAATTAATAAATAGTATAACTTTATACATATTTATTCATTATGATTATTAAATATTTATATTATAGAAATTTATTTTTAATTTAATTTATTTTATTTATTAATTATATATTATTATTATATTAATTATATATTAATTTAATATTAATTATTATACTTATTTATATTATATACTTTTATTATAATTATTATCAATTATTATTTTGAAGTAATAATTATAAGGAATAAAATAATTTTGTATCGATATAGATGGCATCTAAAATAATTTCGGGTTAGTTGACCCTCTGACTCACATCTGATTCTAACAGCTTATTATAGTATATATACGTACAATTTATTATGGATATCATTATATATATATATTATATATTATATATGTTATATTAATATAATATATTTATAATATATATATATATATATATATATATATATTATAATATTATTATATAGTTCATAATATATCTTATAATAATTATAATATTATTTATGATCATATATATATTATTAATTTATAAGTAATATATATAAAGAAAAGAGGTAGAGAGAGAGACGTTAGAAGTAGAGAGAGAGAGAGAGAGGAGAGAGAGATGAAAGAAGATTGAAGATGAGTAGTAAGTTAAGATAGAGTAGATGAGTTAGAGATCTTAGAGAGGAGATGAAGAGAGAAGAGATAGATATAGATTAGTAGAGATGAGAGAGAGAATTTAAGAGTAGCTAGATTTGAAGTATATAATAATATATGGAAGTAGTATATAAGATAGGATATAGGTAATAACTTGAAAGTTTTGTTAAAGTATGAGACAGCGAGAGAACAAGTCAAGTTAATTAGTTAATGGAGAGTAGAGGATGGTTGATGATGAAGAGAACGCGGGATGCAGAGATGGGTAGGAGGGAAGTTGTGAAGGCAAAAGGTGAGCGAGGTGGAGCAGAATTTAGAAGATCGGTTGGATGAATAGAAAGGACTGAGAAAGGATCTTGTAGATGGGGCAGGGTCTTAACATCGCAAAGAGAGAGGGTAAGTAGTGTGGATTGACAGTGTGGTTTTATTAGTAGTGGTAAGTAGGGTGAGCTATGAGGTCTGAGTGGGATAGAAGAGAGTCATAAGAGAGAGGAGGAGTCTAAAAGTTGCAATGTATGTTCAGATTGACAAACTAGGAGGTGTAGCTAGGGGTAGATGTATATATGGTGATAAAGAGAGGGAGTGAAGTGATTGAGAGATGGTTTTATAAGGTGTGAAGGAAGGGATAAAGGAGAGAATAAAAAATGAAAGAGTATGTGAGATGAGTTGAGATCATGATGTGGAAAAGGGGATGAATGGAATAAGAAGGAGAGAGGAGTTGGTTATAAAAGCGGAGTGTAAGAGAGTGGTGGAGTGTATTGGGGAGAACCAGGAACCCCGGACTGGGAGACTCGAAGAGAGGAAGTGGAATTGAGTCGCGTGGAGAAGCGAAAACATGTCTGAAGGAGAGAAATGTGAGATTTGGCTACGGGGAGCGAGAAGAAGAGAGAATAGATCATGTCGAGAGGGTAAGCGAGCAGAAGTAGCGGGGTGCGCTATTGAGTATGGGGGCAATGGTTAGTGGGGCCGGACAAAGCCTGGACCAGGGATGCATGAACTCCTAAGCATAAGGATGAGATAGAACGATGATTTAGGCACAGAGAAGAGGGAGTCGACGAGTTTCGCGGTCCCATGGAGTGAGCGCATGACTACGGGGAGTGGCGAGTTAGTTCTGTACTAAGTAGAACGAGGCTCACTCGATACCAATAGAGGTGAATGTACAGGAGAGTGAGAAGGCGAAGTAGAGCTAGTGCCTTGTGTTCTTATGTTCGAACGTTAGTGCAAGAGTGTACTGCACAGTAGGAGGAACGGTACTAGCGTTTCATGGCAGATTCCGCAGGATGGGCTTGTAACAGCACCGTTACACGAGCACCGAATCGTATGGGGGCAAAAGAGGGAAAGGGTAAGAACGAGAAGAAAGAAGAAAGAAATATAATAGAGTATATACATATAGCCATCGTAGTAATAGATAGATATAGTATATGGGCAGAGAAGTTAAGATAGAGAGAATAATATATAGAGTGAATAAGAGGATTGATGAACGTAAAGATATATAGGATAGTGATCAATGAGAGTATAGTATGAAGTAGATAGAAGTATATATAGATAGAGAATATAAGGTATGAGATGATGAAATAATAATAATCCTGTGAATATATATATCATATATAGATATATGTAGTATTAAATAGGTAATGTATATTATGATGATATGAGGGATAGAGAGTATATAAGATATGTAGGTATATATAGATAGACGTTTAAGAGAGTATAAGATATTCACGAGATCTATCTCTCACGCCATCTGGGTAAGGACATTCTCAAAGGTGCGGGTCAGGGTGGACCCCCTAACAGAACGGGAGCTTATCCCAGAATTCCTTGGGTCTTCGGAAATTTGGACGCATGCTATGCACCTCTTTCATAGTGTTAGTCCTCAGTGGTCGCTCAGAAGAACGCGGGAGCTTACATCGCCAACGCAACATCGAGCGGAGATCGTCATGTTTATCGTAAGGGGATCGCTTAACGCAGGGACGGGATGCTAATTTGAACTGGAGCACGAAACCGAGAGATAGGCCTCGCAGTCCAGTATTCTGTTACGGGGTCACCGCCCTCTCATGCTACGCATCTCTTTGCACAGATGGTCAATGTCCATCTGTTAAGCTGCTTCTTTGGTATTTCTTCAGTAGTCAACCGAGGACGAAGCGGTCCGCAATGTTCTCATTCTTAGTTAATCATATTATAATGAGTGATGCAGGATATAATGAGATGTATAAGGAGAGTACTAAGTATTATATAAGAGTAACGTATGAAGAGGTCAAGTTGATAGATATATAAGATAAGATAGACGATAGATGAGTAGTAATATAGAGAGAGAGTATTATATCATATATATATAAGGATTATAGAGGGAGATATATCGATATAAGATAGTAATGATAATAGAGTATAATATTGATATTTAGGTTTATCACCACATAAAATATAAGAGCTAAGTATTAAAGAATGAAAATAGAAAATGTGGGATATGTAGTGTTAAGACATTTATAAAATGTAGTGAAATATTTTCATATCTTGCTTCGCCCTTCTCTTAATAGAATATTTCTTTTAAAGAGAAGTTTTTATTTACTTGGAAGTGTTAAGGTGGAATTTATTCGAATGCGAAAATATTTACTGCTATATGGATTAGGCTCTAGGAAATCTGTAAAGAAGCGAACACATCACAGATATCTGATAAAACTGATCGGATGGACAACCATAGTAGATAACCTAAAATTGTAGTCTAAGACGATAGTCATAGCAATATCACAACTTACATTAGATAAATGAGGTAGATATGAATAGTGCAGACATTATTTCGATTGACTTTTTGATGCTTTTTCGGCTGGTTGAAAGATCATATGCACGGTAATGGTGATTCTGCCTTAAAAGCGATGTTATAATAATAAGTATATAGAAATGAGAATGTGCAGTATTATAATACATTAACAAGTGTGAACGAATGAATGTAATACATAATGATAAATAGAGATCAAGTATATTGATAAATTAATTAAAAGATTACATTAATAAAGAAATAATAATAGAGAATAATAATATAATAATACATAATAATAATATACAAGGAATTTCTAAACTAAAGACACCGCAAACCTTAATACTTTCCCGTGTATCCTATTGGGATAGATCCGTTCAAAACGAAACATTATATGAGATATATATAGAAAGTAGATATGAGTAAGAGATATAGAGTAATAGAGTATGATAAAGTGTAAGTAATAAGTTATAAGAATATGAAGGAGTATATATAAATATATGAGGATGTAAGGGAGGGAGAGTCATCAGAGATTATCATTGATATAGGTAAGTATATATATGGATGATTAAAAAATATATACCAATATATATATACTCAGTATTATAATAGATAATAGAGATAAGGAGTGTAAATAGAGTATATATATATAGATTAATACATATGAATAAATAATAATAAAGATGATGATAATATATAATGATAATAATAGATAATAAGTAATAATAGTATATATAAAGTATATATATATAAGATAGAATGAGTGCCTCGCGTGGGATTTTTTAATAACGGAATATCATACACACAGTACATTCCTGTAAGGATCATATATATCATAGCAATATATATAAATATAAATATATAAAGCAAATATAAATAATATATAAAATAGATAAACAAAGAAAATATATAAGAAGTAAATAATGATATAATAATATAAAGATATAATATATACATAAAAAAAGATAATTTTAATTAATGTATAGTAATAATTTAGATAAAAAGCGTAATATTAGAAGTAATAATGATAATAAACCAAAGTAAAAGTAGATAATAATAAATAATAAATAAAAGTACGAAAATAGATATAAAATAGAATTCTTAAATTAAAATATTAGATACTGAGAAGATATTTTTAAATGGAAATTATATAGAAATAGTATTTATATATTATAATTGTGTAAAGTATAGTAGATAGAGATATATATATATAATATGAAAGAAAGATAGTTTTAGTATAATATATATATATTATATATATATTAAGTATATAGAAAAGATTATGACACAAGTAGAATATGGCGCCGTCATTTAGATATAAATACAACGTACACCCCACAAAATACAACATAGATCACACAATCACTATAGTAAGGTAAGTATGAAGAAGTAAGAATTAACGCATATATATAATATGATATACAACCGATACAAATAGAAAGTACAATAGAAATAGAAATTCTTGCTTACAATTGTATTGTAGTATAGTAGTTATAAAGATGAAGAGAACATCTTTCTAAACATGCCATAAAGATAATTGATAATGATTATCTCAATGAGAAATGCATTGAAGAGCGAGATTAGAGAATGATGAATTAAGTATTTAATAAACGCTCAATTAGTAATAGTTGTATAGAAGATAGTGGTATAAAGAGTAGAAATAAATATAGATAATATAAATATATAGTATATTAATAAATGAATAAGACTAAGTAATATTAATGAAAGTGTAGGGAGTAGGTTTGATGTATAAGATAGAAGATAGAGCGATTAGAGTAACGTTGGTTAAAAAGGGAAGAGAAATTAAGATAAGTATTAGGACAGAGTAGAGAGAGAATAGAGTAAGATAGAGAATAGTAATAGAGAGAAGATGAAGTGAATAGATGAGATAGATAGTAATAGTATATTAGTTATTGTTATTTGATAGTAGACCACGACACACACGAACGATGATATACATATATTAACCAATTCACGACTTTTTCGCGGTTCAGTAAACATAGAGAAGCAAACCCATTATTTAAGATTTACACTGCTTACGATTAGCACATCACACATCTTAATCATACACAGCCAACCAACAGGATGCACAGATACCATATCATTTGTACTTTCAAATATATACACACAATATATAAAGTATAAATAAAATTGTTCATATTTAATACAATTTTATTTCCTTAAAACGTTTTTACAGATGAAGGATACTTATAGTTATATTATTTGGTGATAAGGCTTCTTCATACAGCACTACTTAGTATCCACTAAACACTAGTTCAATTCTTTATATACAACAGAGAAGTAAAACAATATAAGCAGGACATCGATAGTCACCAGCACTCTAGTCAAGATAATTTCATAGTATCGTAAAACTATGATAATTATGAACGAAAACAATATAGCAAATCCTACCTTTTCATCAACCATATAAATAAATAAAAGCTATAACAACACACGTTGATTAAAATGCCTCAAACAACACAATTTCAAAATGGCGCCACGACCAACACGCCCTCACTCTGTATCTCATCATACATTATTAAACCCTTCTTTTTGACACCTCAGCCAAACTGGCGCTTACCAATCCTACAAACTTCTTCGGATATCACACCAGACCACAAATGCAATCCCCGTAACCATTAGCAAAGGACCTACGCTCGTCTCTATTCCTCCATACACCACAGCTAACACTACACACTACAAGAACTCTAACTCTTTATCAAATCCCAATCATATACACACAAATAGCCATGGAGAAACTAAACCCCATAAGCTACCTAACTCTCCTTACCATTATTGGTTGGATACAAATCGATTGGACAACCGATTTTATGCATCTCCTTTTCTACATATATATACTCTTATCACGAACACCACTATTGCACCACCTCACATCATACTATACAAGAGCAATTTCCACAATACCAGTCTAATAACACATTTAGTAAACTCAACAGATCTGTCACGTTCCCACTAAATCTTCCCGTTACCTCCGTCTCTAGCACCTCTGTGCATCTGCCATAATACAATCCCCCTCCCCAGCCACTCTGCCTCCGGTCACTTCAACAAAGATCCAATGACCACCCAATCCATTTTCATTTATTTTCTCCCGCTACAGCACCCCTCACCATCATATCATCCTCCACATTAATTTTAAGCTTTTAGTTAATTTAATCCATACTGTATTGATACAAATTTCCTACACATTTGAATTTATTTCCTTCTTTGAAAAATCATCTAACCACTATCCCAGCTCCTCTCGCTCTCTCATCTCTCTCTCTTTCTCTCTCTCTCTCTCAATCCTCTTCTCTCTCTCTTCTCTCTCTCTCTTCTCCTCCATCATCTCTCTTCATCGTCCTCTATCTCTCTCTCTCTCTCTATCCACTCGCTCTCTCTTATTGCCTTTGCTTTATTCTGTGCGATAGAATACTACCTCTCTTCGTATCGTTGCCATTTCCCCTTTAGCCCTGTTCTCATGCATTTTTGTTTTTAGGATTTTATCTCTTCCTTTACCGTCCTTCGTCAGCCAAAGTGTATGTCTCTCATCTTTCCTTCTGCTCATCCCTCCTCCCCAGTACCTCCACAAGCCGAGCCATCCTCAGACCTCCTCTCACCTTTCACCATCCTCTTCTATTACACCCACCCACTCACTTTCCCATTTATACCTTCCTTTCTTATTCCGGTTCTTGTTCTTGCTTCTGTAGAACTCTTGTATCATAAAACAGATAACCGTCTTCTTAAACACAGATGTTTCCTGAAGGTTTTTGTATATTTAAACACCTTCGCATTGTCATTCCGATGACATGCCCACCACAAAGAAGCCCAGGGAATTACCATCACGTTACTACACTATCCTCGTTATTCTGATGAAATGGAAAAAGTCTATCACAGATCTCTGGTCAAAACCCCAGTATTCTGGTTCCATCTATATATTGGATATATGTGTTATCTCTATGTTTTAAAAGTCATTCATCATTTTAAGGTTATTCTGACACAAATAACTATGAATCGCTCAAATTTCAAAATTTCTCACTTCCTCTCCAAAAAATTCAATGAACTCTCTCTCTCCTCTCTTCTCTCAATCTCTCTCTCGTCTCTCTCCTCTCTCTCTCTCCTCTCTCTCTCCTCTCATCTCTTAAATTTCTCGCTTCTCTCTCTCCAAAAGGTCCAATAAACTTTGCCACTCCTTCTCTCTCTTTCTCTCTTCCAACTCTATCATTAAAATCTCCAATCATTAGAGTCACCGCGTTTTCATTTGCTCCATAAAGCTCTTCTAGTTTTTCTTTGAAGGTACCTTCCTCTTCCTGTGTGCATCTCCGCTGAAAAGTGTACACCTGAAAGAATCTATATTTTTTGATTCCTAGCTTCAGTGTACAAACCATTAATCTTTCATTGATCAACCTCACCTCTTCTATGTAAGGAAGCAACCTCGGTCCCATGATAATGGCAACTCTAAATCTGCATCCTCATCCCACCTCACCCGAAAATATCAAAACATAATCTTCTCCTAAATCCCTTCCACTCACTCCACCCCCAATTCTCATCTCGCGCCATGCACATGACCATAGGCGAATTATGGGTGGGGCTTGGGGACTTTTCCTCTCAAAACCAAGGATCAAGCCCCCACTAGTTGCGAGACTCCGAGTGCATATATATATATATATATATATATATATATATATATATATATTATATATTTATATACATAATAATATATATTATATATATATCTATATAGTAAATTGAATATATATATAGTATATATATTAAATAACTGTAGACGAACAGCTGTTGCCGTTTAGAGGCAAATCCCAGAAATGTACATTTCCAAAATATGGAACATAATGTCATTATATTAGATGACACCAACAGCAAATACTGATAGGAAGCTATACCATATCTAAGGAAGGCTTGACCAAACCAGTCCCGATATTGTAACCTGGTCATTTTTTTACCGGAAAGAATTTATAACCTATCCAGTCGCACTAACAGAAATGTAACCACAACTGGTTTACATCCATTCCCCTAGCCGCCGTTCTCCTCAATAACTGTGGCATGACAATTGTGGGAACGATAAAAGCAAAAAATAGAGAAGTGCGCAACTCAGCGAGGAGATAAACAGAGTAAAGAACGAAGATTAGCGTCCCAAGTGTTTTCCTTATTCACGTCATGAAATAGTATTGCCTCTTATTTCAATGCACACCAGCCTCAGTTAATTATCTGCTTCAGGCAAGCCGGAGATCAATAGAGTATTATACAACGAGTAACAAAATGCGGGGTAGAGCACCTTTGATCACACTGGTGTGCTCCCGAGTTCAGTGGAAGGAAAAGACAAGAAGATCGGCCACTGTGCGTTTTTCTATGTATGATAAACGTCAATGCGGTCATTAAACTTTTATGTAAGTTCATATGCGAATCTATACGCAGCAGGTGAGCAGCCAAAAATGACAGGCCGTGGTTTTATGAGCTAGGTTATTGATGACTGCTCTAGATAATGCCATTTAGGCAGAAGCTAGGCCAGAGAATTATAGTTGGTTTTGCCACCTACATCAACAGGATGTGTAATACATCAGCCTGAGGCAGGCGAATCAATTGCCTTGCAGAAAGCTGCTCCAACAACTGTGAGATACACAATGGTGTGCCCCTAAGGACATTAATATGGGAGGTGCAAACTGTCAGAAAAATCTGACGAAAATCACGTTCCGATGCCACAAGTAGCAACTGTGTGCCTGCAGCCACACTTTACGCTACATGTAAGGACTGCATATTTTTACAAGGTACAATATATATATATAGTATATATATTATACTATAATATATAATATATATATATATTATTAGTATATAGTATACTATATATATATAATATAATATATATATTATATACATATATACGTTATATATATATAATACTATTTATGTTATAAATTATATATTATATATAATATATATAATATATATATATATATATATATTATATATATATATTATATTTATTATATATAATATATATATATTATATATATATTATATATATATATATAATACTATAGTAATATTTATATTATATAGTATATAGTATATATATATATATAAATATATAGTCTATAATATATTTATATATATAATATATTATATATAGTCAGGTTAGTATTAAACCGTAATGGTGTAATAACTTGGTAAAATATTGATATTTCATAAAATTAGCATTTTTTATATACACAAAATAATGTCATTTGTCTTTCTCCCAACAAGGTCGTATGGCAACAATGTCCTAAACTTCCAAAGAATGAACATACCACAGGACAACAACAGTACTTAAGCATAGGTAAACCAGAAATTCAAAGTAATATTTTTATAATATTTTTATATATATCTTTGAATTTTGTTTTTATTAAAATTTTGATCTGAGTGTTTTTATTTTACACTTTAATTTTTTTTTTTTTTTTTTTTTTTTTTTTGAGGAAGGGAGAATGCCAAAGACTTTATTATGTTAGTATATTTATTAATTTTCAGCAGAAAGGCTAATAATGTAATGTTATTTGAAAAAATTATAGTAATTTTCTATTTTAAAAATGAGGTACAATGCATCCCGGACAGTGTTTGTGTGACAAAAAAAAAGGCAAAAAGTAAAATAATATAAATAGGCAGCAAAAAAAAAAGAAAATTAAAAGAAAATAAGTTAAAAACTATAATTGAAAAGCTGTTTTTATTTTCCGGATTTTTGAAATACAAATTTAGTTAACAGTTCTATATTTTTAGGTTATTGCATTTTTTAGTTTTTAAATGAACAATTAATATTTCAAAATATTTCTATATACTATTGTAATGCAAAGTTAATGAAAATTCAGATTTGAAATCGCAAAATTGTTAATTATTAGTTTAGGTTAAAAAATCTTACAAAAATAATTATATAATAGGTTAGAATATTTAATAAGGCTATACTACGGTCGTAATCAGATATAACCTTATGCTATACGGTGGATACGAGCAGGTATTATTATATCGTAATAAGATATAGCTTATATATATATATATATATATAGTACTAAAGCGGTGATAAGCATTAGATTCTTTAGAGCATAGGCATTAAGGATAGGACTCTAGGAGGCTATACAAGTGCGAAGACTGATAGCAATATATGATAATATATTATAATATATATATATAATATATATATAATTTTATATATCTATAGTATATATATATATTATATATATATATATATATATATTTGGTCAATCCATTTTTTTCCGTATCCGCTGATGGCCGCTCGATAATTTTTGAAAACTTTTATATTTGCATGGCGTTAATGTATCCCTGGAAAGTTCAAAACCACCATTCGTTATTGTAGATTTACTCTGGTTGTAAACAGTGGGCCAAATGTTGACCAGGTTGGAGTCAAATAAAATCACTTAAGTGGAGATAACATTTAATCATATCATCATATGGTAATTCTTATACCAAATTTCATAGAGAGTGATTTGTTAGGGATACTTAAGGTACATTTGGGCCTTTCCTGTTTTTTTTTTTGAAGAAATAATATTAGTACAAATGAACATGAATCAGAAAAATGTATCATAAAACCAAGATATTTTCAATAGACTGGAAAAATATAATTAAAAGAAGGAAATAATTTAACGATATAAAATTTTCTGTGATGATACATACTAAGTACGGGTTTAACCTTGAAATCTTATTGAAGTTTGTAAATATTTTAAAAAAAATTTACAGGTGTCCAAAATCAATTGTTTCCGGAAAAACGGTAGAGCCTTTGAACCTTTAATATCTCTGATCGGGGTAAAAGTGCTAAAAACATGAATTTTCAACACCATTATACCTACCGTCACCATAGATAATTGCCTATCACCTGCAATATGATTTGTATTTTGCTTGTTTTTAAGAAATACAGCCCATCACAAATGCCAAAAAAAAAAATAATTTTTAAGTTGTGTTATGAATTATGATAGCATACGTAATATATGTCAAAATTTAGTGTGAAATTTATTATTTATTAAAAATTATTAAAATTTATTGTCATAATTCACTTTTTTTTTTCAATTTTTAAATTTACATAAAACATGAAATAAAATTCATAATTTTGGAAAAATCACGTTTTTGATGATGACAAAAAAAAATTTTAGACTAGGACTTGGGCTCATGTCTCCAAAATTTTACATTATTAAAATTAAAATCTACTTAATCTAAATAATATAAAATTAGTTTGTGTTAAGTATAGATCATAAGGAAATTTTAATGTAAAGCGCGACATTAATTCAGTTATGAAGCTAAGATTTTGAAGTGTGCTTGTGTCGCTCTCTTACAATGTTGATTGTAAATAAAAAAAATTACGGGGCCTTGTTATATAAAAAAATGTTTGTGTGTGCTACGTTACAGTGTTATTTATATATATGTATATTCTATATAATATAATATTATATATATTATAAATATATATAGTATACTATAGTATTTTATATTATTATTATATATAATATATCTATATAATATTAATAATTATTTATAACTATAATATATATATATATATAGTTAATATATATGTTATATTTATGGTAGGTATCATATATACGTAAAGAACGATATTATTAAGTATGATGGAATTTTTATTATTTTAGTTGTTTAGTTGTAAATCTATTTGAATAGTAAATTTTTTATATACTATATATTATTTATATATTTATATATTTTTTTTTTATTCTTATATTATACTTATTAGTAATATATTATATTTATATATAGTTTAGTACTATATTTTATATATTATAAGTATTTATTTATATATTTATTAATTATTGTTGATTTGGTTTACCTTATTGTTTATATTCGTTCCAGGCACCTAAAGGGAACATTTTGCACGTTTTTTATTTTATTTTTTTAAATTTATGATCTTATATTTGAATAATATTCGAATTATGTATAGTTTTTATCTATAACCTTTGTAACTCATTAGTGTTTGCTCTTCATCATTATAAAAAGATTGACTGCTTAATTTTTATTTACAATATCATTAGTAAACTGAAAAAAAAAAACCGAATAATTTTTAATTTTAGTATTTTTGTTTTAATTATGATATTTTCATGTACAAATATAATAATTGAATTTCGGTATGAAGAGAGACGGATATGTCTTAGTGGAAGATCTGGCGTGGGAAGGAAGACGGTCCATAAAATAGTGTATTATACTGGAGTCCTTGTGGTATGTATTCAACAATAACTAGATGTATATTTCAGATTAAATATAGTTGAAGCTAGATTTTAAGTATATGTTATTAGTCGTACGTATTTCCAAGTTTGTATGAGAAAGAGTCCAAAGGGGCGATAATTATTTTTTTACTTTCATGTGCCCACTGAATTTTTCATGGGGTTATGTGTTTATTTTCAATGTTTTAATGATTGTATAAAAGGGCGGGTAAAGTTCTTGGATATATAAACTTATTAATAAGTTAGTCTATATAATTAGAAGACGATCAGTTACATGTTCACACGTTTAATACTATATATGGTTACTGTATTAGTATTACGAGGTTACTGCCTACGTATGCTATCATTCACTACACAACTTAAAAAAGTAAAATTTTTTGGGTCAGTTGACTTGCTGTTGAGTGAAAAATAAGCAAATTTCGCGAGTACGAAATTGATATTTATGAAAACATATGGAGTAGTTGATTGATAGAAATATTCAGATTAAGCACTTTACCTCGATCAAGATTTATACTAAGGATTCAAGGTTATCTCGTTTCCGGAAATTGATATTTTTCGGAGCACACCTGAACCATTTCTTTTGTTAGTTCAAAATAATTACAATACATTAGAGTTCAACTAAGTTATATATCCCTATGAGTAGTATCACCAAAATTTATATCGTAAATATTCTCTCTTCTTTGATAATCACTCATCGAAACATGTTGATAGAGTTTTCGGATTTTTTAATACGACATTGGATATCCATCACGTGGTGACATATATATTTTTACTAAAAAAAAAAAAACAGGAAAGTGGCCAAATGTAACCCATAAATAAATAAACAAAGCACACTCTCTGACATCTATATTAGCTATGATACCAATGTTTGGATATATGATTTAACATTATCCATCTAATAAGGCATGATAATTTTGCCATCCACTGCATAACAGTTTATGTTCACCTGTTAACACTGAGACGTAAACTCTGACAAATCGGAATGGTGTGTTGAACTTCTCCAGGGATAATTATAACGCCATTGCACGAGATTCATAAAAGTTTTGCAAAATAGGCGAGCGCGCCACCCTTCATTATATGTTACGGTACGAGAAAATGGATTTGACCCGTGGAAGTTGTCGCTCGTGGCTGCGTTCGTGGCGACGTGCTGGCTGTGGCGTGTTCTTTCAGAGAGTTGGCACACGCGTCGAGTATATGATATATATTAATTTAATACTGTGACTAAGTAGTATATATCCATTACTCTGTATAGTATATGCAAAATAAGATGCTTAATTATAGGACATAGTAATTTATAAATACAAGCAATCTAGTTCTATTAACCAACAAGCTAAGTTTAAAACAATGTTTTCGATGTTTCATTAAGCAACAGAGAAGAAAACATTAATTAATGAGGAAGGAACGAATCTTCTTAATTAATTCTTGGGGGAGAAATATTTTTGAGTCAAAATCTGATACACAAGTTAAATATATTTATATTTTCTCGAAGTTGCATTAAGAAGCAATAAAGTTATTAATTTTTTTTCTTAAAATTAATACAATTTCAAAATAATCTAGGTTCCAACAATAACAACGTTTAAATAAATATAATCACGAATAATTATGTATACCGTCTTGAAATTTGCTCTCTGCATTTTTGGAGAGGTACGAGCCGTTACAATTTATAATTCATTAAAAATTAGGGTATTCAATGCGATGATGCTTAACTTTTTGTTTTTAAATTTTGTACGAGACGAGTACATTATATAATGTAATGTACTGGTAAAGTGACCGTAGTTCACACCAAAAAAAAAAAGAGAATTATCATAACGCAAATTGAAGAATTCGTCATCATCTATAATAAGTAACTCTTGCTAGCACGAGTACCACGAGTGTAGTCGCCTCTGAATTATATATATATATTTATATATATAATATATTATAGATATATAATCTATATATAATGATAATATATATTATATTATATATTTATATAATATATATATATTAAATAGATATAATTTAATATATATATATATATATATATATATATATATATATATATATATATATTATACTATATCGATATATATATATATATATATTGAAGTGCTTCCCCATGTTTTCGGTTCACGAGCCCCACTGATATAATTAGACTATACATATCTATTATACCCCAATATATATATATATATATATATATAATATATATAATATCTATATATATAGTATAAATATATACTAATAATATAAAAAAATTAATAATAAGAATATACATAATATATATTAATATATATATAAATATATTATTACTAATATAATATATATATAATATAATATATATATATATAATATATATATATATATAATATATATATATTATTATTATATATAATATATATATAATAATATAGTATAATATATTAATATAACATATATATATTAATATATATATTATATAAATATATATATATATATATATATATTATATATATAATCATATATAGAATATTAATATATTTTATCTATATATATATACCTATCTATAATAAATCATAAATATATTACATATAATTAATATATATAGGTATATATATTATATATATAGAATATATATTCATATATAATACTATATATATATATATATAGTTAAGTATAAATAATATATATATGTAATATTAGATATATATATATATTATTTAATATAATGATATATATATAATAATATATATATATATCTATATATTATATATATATATATAATTAATTATATAATATTATATAATAATAATATCATATTATATATATATATATATATCCTATCATAATTATAATATTATATATATATCTATATATTATGATATATATATAATATATTATATAAATGGTAATATATAATATTATATATATATATAATTTATATATCTATTATTATTAATTATATATATATATATTATATATATAGTATAATAATAATACTATATATATATATATATATATATAATATTATATGTATATATATATATTCAAAAAAGTACGAAAGAAAAGTCATTATGGAAAAATATAAGAAAAAATTAAATATAATATATCCCAATTTTTATTTCATTTTCTTAAAACGATAATTTTTGCAAAGTTTGTTTTAAGGAAGGAAAAAATTAGTACCTGTAATTAAAAAGTTTTTGAACCGAGGAAGAAAAAAAAGGTTCTTTGATAAATCTTCAAAATTTTAACGTTGGGTTATTAATTTTTATGTTTCATACGTAAATCTTGGAAGATTAACGACTCAATTAGGATACATTTTATTATTAATAATAATAATAATAATAATAAAATAATAATATTAATAATAATAATAATAATAATAATAATAATAATAATAATAATAATAATAATAATAATAATAATAATAATAATAATAATAATAATAATTATAATAAAATTGTTATTATTAATATATTTTAAATATAATAAAATTTTATTATTAATATATTTTAAAAATAATATGATATAATAATATTATTAAAGTAATATAAATTTATTATTATTATTATTATTATTATTATTATTATTATTATTATTATTATTTTATTATTATTATTATCTATATATTATTATTATTATTATTATTATTATTATTATTATTATTATATTCCCAAATAAATATATAGGTAATTTATAGAATACTACTTCCTTTATTCAAAAGAATTCTCCTCCTGAGAAATTTGTTTAGGAATGAAGTGTAAGGAACTTATTATCATATACTCGATCGTATAAATTCAAATTTTATATATATATATATATATATATAAATAATTAATTTACTATTTAATAAATATAAAAATTAAAAATAAAATTAATAATACTAATAATCAATTAAAAATATATAATATATATATTATATAATTATATATATATATCTATCATAGTTAGGCTTATCGTATAGGTGAGGGCATGTGATGTCCTAAAAATGGTTTATTTTAAATGTCGTAAAATCTTAAATAAATAAAAAAAAAATGAAAAATATTGAATAAATAATTTTTTTCGTCAAATAAGATTTTAAATTTAAATGTCATATTCCCAGAAGCTGCTGAAGAGAATCCTAAATAATAATATGGTCAAATAGGAATATGTTCAAAATCCCCCCCCCCCCCCAAAAGATTGAACTTGAATATATTATATATAATATAATATAATATATAATATAATATATATACCTTTCTAATATCTCCGTCTATGAAAAACTACCTATATATATATATATATATATATATATATATATATTGTACACACATACACACACACACCTTACATTGCTGGTTAAAGTTTATATGTTCACTTTCATAAATATCTTATAACAGGCTGCAAATAAACAAATATATAATTACTGTTTAAAACTTAGAAATCAATATTGCAAATGTTTATTTTAACAAAGGAGATGGAAATGGAAAATAAATACGACAAATATAATCATAATATAAAAAAGTTCGTAGCTACTTGAATGTTGCAATCAGTCATGCTTTTGAAAAGTCGATAACAACATCTGAGTACGGTATCTATGTAATTTAGTGATTATTTATTCATTTATCCATATTTGTGAGAAAATATGCCCCAAGAAATTATAGTATAGGAAGAATAGTTGTTGTTTTATATCACTTTCATTTTTATTATAATTTTCTTGTATGATATATATTTTCGGCTTAATGGATTATTTTAATAATTTCAATTTCAAGAACACGATGCATATTTTGGCGATTGCTGTTTCGGTTCCCTTAGAATACCAGAATTTAGAATTTATTTAGTTACGTAACTTTATATTACGCAATGTATGAAATTGATTAGGAATCTCAGAAATATTTGTAGGTCTCCAAATCATATGTTCCTGATCATTGAGAATGTAGATAGATTCAGTTTCCTCCCAACATGGATCAATATAAAAGTCCTAACCACTCAGCGTCGTGCATATTGAAATTCATAGTCAAAACTCTAACACCAATTGAGCTTCAAATTTTATTTGTAATTTCTGCACTTCCTATTTGTCGATGAAGTTTTTAATTTACCTTTATTATAATACATCACTTTGCGAGCTATCATTCTGCTTTTGAATTAGTATAGTATGAATATAGCCATTTTATTTTCTTTCCTTTTAAATAATATCAGCTATTTTTTATTAACTTCTATATTTGTACTACTATTAATTGTGGTGACTGTCACTTATTATTTATTACTGATGGGACGATGCAAAAAATAATTCAGATTCCGATTGAGAAATTAAAAAAAATTCAAACAGATTCTTCAATTATAAAAATCGGAATCTGTATCGATAAATAATTTATCGATGCAGATTCCGATTTATCGTCCCATCCTATCCCATCATTACTTCTTCAGATTATTACAATTCGGACTTTCAGAAATAACAAAAGATTTATTTTTGTAAAAAAAAAAAAGTAAGCTTATAAAAACTAAGGAAATATAAATATATTGAAAATAAAATGGTAAATGTAAAGTTTAGTTCGGTGACCTGTCATTTAGTTGTTATTCACATTACAAACGTGAAATTTATTTTTGTTATAGAAAACACAAAAATAGAGTGCAAGAAAATCAAATTCACTTATTTAAAATGCTGTTAAAGTATTAAAAAAAAAACATTTCAAACTTCACGAAACTAGGCCTTCATTCAGGAACGTGTCGGTGTCTTTGTGGGGAAGTGGGTATGAGATAAACGAAAAATATATCTATACTACAATTGATATGTTTGAAAGTTGCTAAAGGTCCTGTACAATTTAGAGTAGTCCCAAATGTAAATATAGTTTTGTCTCAAAATTTTGGTATACGTATAAAATTGAAAAAAGATGACCAATGATGGCAAATTTCAATTTTTAATATATATTATAGTATATATATATAATATATAATATATATTATATATATATATATAAAATATATATATATATTATATATAATAATATATATAAAAAGTAAGTATATTTTTATATATATAATATATATAATAATATATATAATATATTATAATCTTCCATATATTGATCTACCAGTTGGTAATCAACCAACTAGTTTAAACTAACAAAAACCACTAGTTGTAGCAAAGAGTAATAACCAACACGCTCACGCACCTACAACAAACACACATACACTACACACACTATATATATACTATAATATTAATTATATATTTATATATATATTATTATATATAAATATTAATATTATAATATAAGTATTATACTTAGTGTAGTATATATTTACTTGACTATCTATAGGTATGTTATATAGGGAGTCAATGCCATCTATATTTGAGTGTAACTACAGGAAAAAAATTGTCTAGTGACCAATTCCATCAACTCCCTAGCTTATCAGCACTGGGAGTTGGAGGCATTATGATTGAGCAGTAATGTTCAAGACTTTGCTATATGCATTATAAATATTTATTCTTGCCAACATATCTGCATAACGCCAAAGAAAACCATACATGGTATATTATCTTCATAAAGAAGTAAAGTATTCTATATATATACTATATATATAATAATATATGATATATATAAATTATTATGATATAGATTAAATCTTTCAAATAAGTATATATATATTATATAGGGTAATAAGTATTAAGTTAATCTATATGAATAAGGAATCAAAATCTGAAATTTTCACGTTGTGGTTTGAGCTCTCTAGTTTATTAAATTCATTTGTAGTTTAATTACCCCCAAACATTACCTTCAATTATTTAACTCCAAAATAAAAATAATATAGAGATGATATAGATAGTTAAACAATTATTTATACGTTTCTCTTATTAATAAAAAAATTATTAGGTCATATATTAAAAAAATAAAAGAAAAATAAAATGTAATAGTGTCTAACTTGACGCAAACAACAATTCAGTAGCAGCGTTCGATTAAAGCTATATTCAGTATGCGATATCCAATATACTAATATATATTAATAGTTATATATATATATTATAATATATATATATAATATATATATATAATAAATATATATATATTATATATATATATATAATTGAATATAATATTAGTAATATATATATTAATATATATATATTAGATATATATTATATTATAATATTATAGGTATATATTAATATATATAATATATATATATATAAATATAAGGAGGGGTTTGTCTGTGCAAGGTGTGGGAGAGTAACTTCTTATTTTTTATTTCCAGCAAGATAACAAACCTTCTAAGCTACTAGAAACGTCATACATTTTGTTCTTCAAAGTAACAGTTTATCTCGCATAACAGCAATAACCAGCTACATCTCTTTTTAGTGCAAGAAAAGTTCACTAAGTAAATAGCTAAAATCTTGATATTTATCAGACCTTAATGATCTTAATTACGGATTTCTTATTAATATATAATTTGGATAGGTATATAGAATATTTAGTCACATCATTAAATCATATATATATATATATTATATATATAATATATTATATATTATATAATTATAATAATATATATATTATAGTAGTAGTAAATATATATCATATAATATAAATATATCTATATATTAATATCATCACCCATTCTTCTCCACCCAGCGGTAAAGTACCAACGCATGCACCGGAACAGAAAAGTAGTAAGAAGAATATGGCGCAAGTCGAAAAGAAAGCCCAGCCTTAAAGTACCGCTGTTATACTCTTAAATGAGAATTCGTCGCCAGTCAAAAATCCACCCTAGGCCTCACGGGACAGCGACAGATCTCACTAACGGTATCTCGTCAATGTACGGTTCATCTCTGCCCAGGGGGCCACAACCATACTCCCTCACAAAACCCAGCCATTCACTTCTATTATGCAACCTTTCTTCTCGCCTCTGCCAAACTCACTATCCTATCCTCAGGCATTCCTTACGACCTCACTCTTTCCTTCGTCTCTCATGCAGCCCGGTCGACTCCAAGCATACTCACACAATAGATCCGCTTAACCAACCGACGATCATCCATCCTTTTCCACATACCAAACGATCTCAATGTACTTTCATTTTATTCTCTTATCATTCCTTTTCACACCAACACAATTCTCTATATCGGCGGCTTCCTCATTTTATCAAATTCTCTCACACCTAATACACCCTAAGATTGTCCATCCGAAATATTGTCCCTTAGAACCAATACCTCTTATTCCAGACCATAGTTTGACTACTATATACATTAACACAGGTAACAACAAGCCCTCATATAAGACCCTAGCGCACTCCGAGACTAGTCCCCCTTCACAATCCACTCAAGGATTAATGACCCAGCCGCCTTCCTACCATTCAAACTTTTCCTACTGCACTCTGCGACTCATCCGTCCCTTTAGCCAACATAGCGCTAAATATGACAACTCAGACACTTTCCTTAGTCCACCACCACATATACTCGACCCCGATTCTTATACCTCGACTCACAACCTTAACCTTACCTCTATCTACGTTACTTTTCAAACCCCTCCTTGTACACACCCGGCAAATCCCTCTAAAAATCTGCAACTCTCCTTCATAGATCGCCACACCAAACCAAATCATCCTGCCACACAATAAGTGAAGCACCCTTCATCTCTTTCTTGTCCATAATTCTAAACTTCCGTTGCTATCTCTCACCTCTAATTCTTGTCAAACCCATCCATATACAAATGCGAAAAAGCCAAAAGAGTACATAACACATTCCTTTCGCCACTCCACTAGTAATATTAAACCAATCCCGGCCTCAATTCATTTATTCCATAGACACGCTTCACTATCGTTATACTTACGTTTGATTCCATTCAGAACCCTACCACGTACAGATCCATCATAGTAAATAAACCTGCCATAGAACTGCCTATTATCTATATATAAACGTCCGTTGAAATCCAAAACCTAAAAAGAGCACAATTTACTTCTTCCTCTCATATTCTCAATCCAATGTTGTTTCCAATGTAAAGATTGATCCACACATTCTTCTTACCACCTTCCAAACTACACCTTGTCTTCACACCAACATCCTTCGTAGTCACTCCGAATCTCACTGCTTTCACCAAATACAAAAATAGAATCTTCCCTTACAAGACTCAATGTAACTAATTCCCCTGTAGTTCCTACAGTTACCCTTATCCTTTCCCTTATATAAGGGTACTATTACTGATCTCCTCCAATCCCTTTGAAACCATCAACTCCATAAACGCTTGTTACAGAACTTTCTCAAATAGAAATAATAATAATCTATATATGATAATATATATAAAAGATATAAGGTAGGCTAAAAAAGTATATAATAATAAGTATATATATAAATATATTAATATATCTATCTTATATTAAATCAGCCATCTATATATATATAAGTATATATACGATATATTATATATATATATATATATATAATAGTATATAATTAATATATATATATAATTAATTAAGTAACGTAGCTATACATCGTAGAAACTACAGAGTCGCAAAGCAAGTCTCGGGTCATCCCTGTCCGAATCCTATTAACAATTACCTTAGAAAGTTCCCCTCCTAAGAAAAGGGACATCAAGTGTGGTGCGAACGTTTATATAATAGTATTAGAATATATAGTATAACTATTATATATAATATATAATATAATATATATATATAATAATATAGAATAGATAAATACTATCATATATTATAGTATAGATGATCTGATATTGCTCTTTTTATCCTCGAAGCCATATCCTTTAGAGAAATCCGCTCTTACCTAGAAAGTACGTAAATATTAAGTACCGTTGATAAAACTTAAAATTTAACCAATATCACAGTGAATATTAAAATATTAATATAATAATAATAATAATAATAAAATAATAATATATATAATAAAATATTAATAATAATAATTAAAATAATATATAATGAATCAATAATAAAATAATAATAATCAATCATAATGAAAATAATTTACCGAATAATATAATAATAATAATAATAATTGAAAATAATAATAAAATAATAATAATAGTAATAATTATAATAGATTATATATAATAATAAAATAACATATAACAATAACAATAATAATAATAATATTATAATAAAATAATAATAATAACAATAATAATAAAATAATAATAATAATATTAATAATAATAATAATAATATATAATAATAGGAAATAATAATGAATAATAATACAAATAATAATGATAAAATAATAAATAATAATAATTAGAGAAACAATAATATATATAAAATAATAATAATTAAAATAAAATAAACAATAATAATAACAATAACAAATAACAATTACAATAACAATAACAATAAAATAATAATACATAAATAATAATAATAAGAAAAAAATACTAAGAAAATAATAATAATAAATAGATGAAAAAAATAATAAATAGAAAGTGATCAGATAATAATACAGAAATAATAATAATGTTTATATTTTTTCTGCTTATAATTTAGTATTATCTATTATGATTATTATTATTATTATATTATTATTATATTAATGATTATTATTATTATTATTATGATTAGTATTATTATTATTATATTATTATATATTATTATTATTATAATATTATATAATCCATAACATTTGTGCATGAAAATGGAGTACAGAAAATAATAATAGATCAATAATAAATATCTAATAAATAAAATACATAATAATAATACAATAAAAAAAAATAAAACAAAAATATAATAATAATAATTATAATAATCGAATGAAAATAATAATAATAATAATAAATATGATAATAATAATAATATAATAATAATAATAAATAATCAATAATTAATAATAATACTAACTAGTACTATGTAATTCTAATAATAGTTAAATTAAGAATAATAATAATTAAAATCAGTAAATAAAATTAAAACAATAAAATAATATAAAATCAAAAATACATAAGCGCAGATAATAATAATGTAACTAGTTTAAATTTGCTTTCATAATAAAAAATTTACTATAATAAATAAAAAAATACCTTTTAAAACCTATCATAATAATAATTAATTTTCTTTTCTAATAATATTATTAGATTATATATATTATATATATTATTATATTATTAGTCTTATGATATTATTATTATTATATTATTATTATTATTGTGTTTTTTAATGATTTTATCTCATAACACTTTAAAATATGAAGTAAATAAATGAAACTGATTTTTTTTATATATTAATCTTTTAAATGTAGGAATTTCCAAAATGATGGTATCTGAACAGAATAACACAAAAAGTTAGGCCGGCGTGAAACGAAATTGTCACCTCAGATGCCATATTATAACTAAGATCTTTTTTTTTAATACAAAATATATAAAAATGAACTCCATATAATAGATATTGACAGTAAATCACAATGATTAATATTATTATTTAATTATTATTATTAATTATTATATATTATTATTATAATTATTATTATATTCTTATTATTATATTATTATATTATTATTATTAATATCAATATATTAATATATATTATATATATATTATTTTAATAATTTTTATTTATTTTGTATTATTTTAATATCATTATTTATTATATGATATTATTATTATTAATTATTAATTATTAATATTATTAAATTTATTATTATATTATTATATTATTTATATTATATAATATTATTATAGTTGATATTATTATATTATAATATATAGTATATTATATATAATATTATTGTTTACTGATTATTATTATATTATTAATATTATATCTATTATTTATATTATTATATATTATCTTATTATGATATTATATATAAAGATAATAATATTAATATATAAATATATATATATATAATATATAGATACGTATCTCTATATATATATACTATAGATATTAATATATAGTATTATATATATTATAGAAGAAAGAGCTACAAAACATGGTATGCAGATTTATATAAGAATCCACTCCCTTGAGGTTATAAATGCAACGATAATACTCATTAATTGATTTCTAACGTAATACATGGAAATATTAAATTTTTACACAGATTATGAATGAACGCCAAGCTTTCATGCTGATACCGAGACGATAAAGTTTTGACAAACAGTCCCTCCTCCTTATCAAACCATAGACAAATAAGAACAAACAATTAACATAACCACCGTCTCACTATCATAATCACTCAAAACCAGAAAATCGAAAAAATTAACGAATCTTCATCAGCAAGAACAGCAACAATTATTTTTTTTTTTTTTTCTTTGTTTTTTTTTTTTAAATTTTTCTTTTGTTTTATTAATCAGCACAAATGTGAAATACAAGTTAATGAAACAATCCAATCACGTTACCTAAAGAATCACGTCTTCGGCAATATCTCAAAAATTATAACATTGTAAAAGTATCATCTACCGCAAAGAAAATAGCACCAAGGAGCCAAATAAAAAGTCGCTAAATTTGTAATATTCTAATTTGTATAACTTAGTTGCCCCCGACGAGTTCTCGATATGACACGAATCAGCTTGGCGTTCACATAATCGTTCATATTAATATTTCCATGTAATTCCGATTAAAATCAAATAATTAGCTTCTCACTTCCTTCATTTAAACCTCAACGTTTAATCAAATTCTATATATGTATATCTTAATAAATATAATAGTTATTATATATATTATATATATATATATATATATTAATATATATATATAATAAATAGTATATAAATATATAATTATAATAAATATATATATATAATATAATATATATTGCGCTAATTTTTGTGGTGCGATAAAATCTTAAACTTAATCGTTTGCAAAATTTTTCAAAATTGACAATCACCTTGTACTTAATAAAATGCATATCTAAAGATTAGGAAATAAAATCTCACTTCAATATTTGAAAATCATTCCACTTCTCAGGTGAATATATCGACAATTGTGAATTGATACCGTCTTTAGCTATAGCCCGCCATTTATTATTAAAATAAATCTCTTGCATAAAACATCCTACAACATTGACACACTACTGCGTCTACTTACCTTGTGTTCGATTGTGACGGTTAACTTCAGGTTATATCTGCAAGAGAAACATCGCCTACGCGAGTTTTTTGATCGGCAATACCAGCAACTCCTCTCGCACGCCCGTCGTGAATGGCACAGTAGTAGACGTACTGGCAAGTGCTCGAACCTCCCTGCAATCCTTTCCTTTTTCTACATATATGCAAGTGATCTCTCGAGCTACTAAATACAAGACTTACTTATATTCTAATAAATTTATTTCCAAATAAAATATTTTAACCACTTTAGTTAAATGTGTACTTAATAAAAAGAAATATAGAGCTTATAGTTCTAATAAATAAACTGTTATTCATTTATTTTCTAAACAGATAACTGCAGAAAATTTCATTTCTTTAACTAAAGAAATAACTGTGAACTTTTGTTCGCTAAGAAAGAGGTGTTCTTAAATGTACTAGTTGGCTGATTGCTAAGATGAAGATTATAATAGCACACTGAGAAGAGATAACACAATTTTAAGACTTCATCAAAAACTTATATATAGGACTACTGGGACGTCCGAGGAAGATTCAAAAAAGCAATTTCATATACTATAATAGTATAACGTGATTATAGTATATTAATTTATATTTTAAAAAGTATATATATATATTAATAATATATAATAATATATATATATATTATACTAATTATATATATGATTATATTATTATATATTATAGATATATATATATATATATAATATATATATAGTAGTATATAAAATACTATAATAATAAATAATAAATATAATATAATATAATCTAATATATATATGATAATAATATATATATATATATATATATATATATATATATATATATATATATATATATAGGAGGGGTAGATCTTGTCAGACAAATGTTTAAGAAATTAGAGTATATTTCTGAATGCTACAAAAGGGAAGCCTGTTGATATTTATTTAGATTCTAGTAAATCATTTGGTAAAATAGACTTTGCCTTTTCAAAAGTTATCACAGCATGGTAGATGTGGCTTGGTTTCTAACTGCATAAAAGTTGGGTGAGTAACACAAGACAGTGTGTAATTCTTAATGGTAATAAATCATTGGAGCTTTTAAGAAGTGATTTTTCACAGGGTTATGTTCTGTTCACATCTGTTTTTAATATAAATGATTCAGATAAGAGGGGAATAAAATATATGTTGTAATAGTTGGTTGATAAAACTCTATGGGCAATTTATGGTTGATTCTTGAAGGTTGCATGATAATTGAGCAGGACTTGGAGAAACTTCTTTTTTGGGGGTGGTAAATGTCAAATAAATTTTAATATTTGAAAGTATACTGTACTTTACATTAATAATTGAAATATAGATTTTTATTTATGACAAATGGAAAAGGGCTGTAATCTGTTGATATTAAATGGAATTGTGTGGGACTAATTCTTGATAGTAATTTGAAAGTGTCAGAGCAATGCTTGGAAGTTAGAAAAAGACGAACAAAATGCTAGGGACCATAAACGAGTAATGTTACTTATAAGAGAAAAGATGTAATATATATAAAGTTGTAGGTAGGTAAGTGAAAGTGCGCACCGGTTTCGGTTCTGTACTCTTACAAAGTAAATTATATGCTAATTAACGATTAAAATCAAATTAATTAGCTTCTATTCTTCATTTTATAACATTATAAAATTCACCCAAGGGGTAGTAAATTTTCTGGTAAATATAATTATTTATATTATAATAGACAATTATTAATATCATATAAATTAGATAAAGAAAATATTTGTCTGGATAATAGGATAATTATATATAGACATGATATTAGATAGAGGTACATAGTAGAAATTATGAAGTAAGATAATATTAGTATTCTATTTTATTTAATTTTAATATATGGTAGTTTGTGCTTAATATAGTAAATATTATGTGTATAGTATATTTTACTTCATTCACATGCTTTGTATGATTGAATAAGTTTTAAATATCCCCAAATATCATATATCTTATGGCTGTAATTATGATATATAGAGGGTATTATATTATATGTGTAAGGATATATTCTATATATATCGTAATATGATAGGTAATAGGTTTATATATTAAGTTAGTTTATATTATGGTAATGGTATACTATATATAGGGTATAGATATATATAGTATATATATATATAGATAGTATATTACAAAGAGATCTATACAGATAACTAGAGCTATATCACGAATTGGTTGTATATTAGGTGAGTATTGTAGAAGTATCTATGGTAGGATATATATATATAATTTATGATATATAGAATATGAGGATAGGTATGGTTTAATGATTATTTAATATATTATATTATATCATATATTTATAGGTATCTTTATATATATAAATAGTGCCGCGTATTTATGTAGCGAAAATATCTTTAACTTAATGTTGTAAAATTTTCAAATTGTAAATCACCCTTGTACTTAATTAAGTTAATGCATATGTAAAGATTAGGAAATAAAATCTTGCTACTTAATATTTGTAAAATATGCTAACTCTTCAAGTTGAATATATCCGAGCAATTTTGATTGATATCTCGTATTATCCTAATACTCATGTAAAGATTATAATTAAATCTCTTGCATAAGCATTGAACATATTATATATGAGGCGTCTACTACCTCGATTGTTAGCTGCGAAGAGAAACATCCCTAGCGAGGTTTTTTGATCGGCAATACAAGAAACTTCCTCTCGCACGCCGCGGAATGGGCAAGTTAGGTACGACGACTGGCAAAGCTCGCACCTTCCTCGGCATCCTTTCCTTTTTCTACAATATGGGCAAAGTGATCCTCTCTGGGCTACAAGAAAAGACTTACTTATATTCTAATAAATCTACCAGATAAAATATTTTAACACCTTATAGTAACTTTGTGTTACTTTAATAAAGAGAAATATTAGAACTTATATAGTTCTAATAAATAAACTGTTATTCATTAATTTTCTAAACAAATAACTGCAGAAAATTTCATTTCTTTTACTACAGAAATAACTGTAGAAACTTTTGTTTCTTTTACTAAAGAGAGTTTTAAATGTAGTAGTTATCTATTGGTAGAGATAATAGCAGCACACTGGAAATAGATAACCAATTTTAAGACTTTCATCAAACTTATATGTAGAAACTACTGACATCCGGTAGGTGTGTAGAAAGGATGATCAAAAGTGGCAATTCTCATATATATATATAAGATAATTGTAATATATATATAGTTATAAGTGAGTGATATATATAATAATATATATAGGTGGGTGATGATAGGGTAGTCTATTTCAAAATTATACTATATAGTGGTTTATATATCATGTAGGTGAGTAGTAGTAGGTTTAATATATGCTAGGTGAGAGTGAGTGAGTGAGTGGAGCGGTTAGTAGGTGGGAGTAGTGAGTATTGGGAGTAGGTATATAGTAGAGATATATATATATATAATATTATACTAGTAGTGAGACTTTATATATTTTTAGATTTGTCAACTTTATAATGCAAAAAATAATTATTTTTCAATCGTCAACTGATCACAAAGATCTCCTTTAATCGGAAGCTCTTTTATACATAGTATTATCTGACAGAGGAACTTTTATAAACTTGCATTTGATGACCTAGACATAGTTTTTACGAAATCAATAGTTGCAGGTTGTACCACTGTATCTCCTACTGAGAAAGGTATTTTGGATTTGGCAATATTGAAAGAAGAAATTTTATAAGAAGAGATTGATTCTTTGAAGGAGTTGATGTTGCTATTGTAAAGGATTGTCTTTCCTTTTCTTATTCTTTTAATTTTGGTTGAAATGAATCAATTGGTTCATTAACATATGCGAATGAAGATTTTGGTAGGCCTCAAACTATTTCCAGCTAGAACATCAGTACAAATAAAACAATGTGATCTTTCTTGTCAATCAACATTAACACAGACGAACACAAATGATATATATATTGCAGCATCCTTCCTCGATTATGGGTTATTCTTTAATTTGGTACAGATGAGACAGCGTAAATATTTATCATGATGCTTCACCGTGTACTAATGCCGTTATTGTTTTATTTCAGTGATGTACATATGTACTTGGCTGTATGGAAATTATTTTTACGTAAACAAGCACCGAAAATGTAAGTAAAAGCTATCATAAATTATGTAATTAACATACTCCATAGTAATTTCACAAATTAACCAGCAGTAACAGAACAAAACAAATTTTTGCTCTCTCCTCTCCTTGAAAAGGGCTCTGTCCGTGAGTGGTGGTATCAACGTGTAAAAAAAAAAAAGATCAAGATCAATCAGCCAAAAAAAAAAAAAAGATCAAGATCAATCAGCCAATAGGTCAAACAATTAAGAGATAAACCAACTATCCAACCAACCATTAACTAACAAATTAACCAAACAACAGATCTGCCAACCTAGCATATAATCCAACCAATCAAGCAACCAACTAACCAGCTCTATTTTATTATTATCAATTGTACACATTGTTAAAAGAAAATCTTTGTTTTCAAGTTTAAATCTCCTTTAATTCCAATTCAAATAATCTTTTTTTCTTCGAAACATTTTGAAAAAATGTTATTCAAAATATTCTTTATTCTTTATTATTCTTCTGTGAAGGAGATTAAAAAAGAAAAATAGAGAATAAAATGCTAAACTTTTCCAATTTCGTACAATCTGAAAAAATTTAACAATTTAAGGGAATAAATTTTATTATTATTATTATTATTATTATTATTATTATTATTATTATTATTATTATTATTATTATTATTATTATTATTATTATTATGATTATTCATTATTATTATTATTATTATTATTATGTATTTTATTATTATTCTTATTATTATTATTATTATTATTATTATTATTATTATTATTATTATTATTATTATTATTATTATTATTATTATTATTATTATTATTATTATTATTATTATTATTATTATTATTATTATTATTGCACAGGATTGGCACTCTTTTGGCAACAGACGACGATGTATGGACCCTCGGACATGGGCCTCCTTTCAATATCAGTTTGGCACCATCAAACTCTGAAAATGTTAGAAGCAAAATTGAACTAAGATTCAAAAGAGGTTAGTCTCTTCTCTATGCCTTGCTTCTCCTTTTCACAGAATAATGTCGTTAATAATACATATCACTGAAAAAGGTCGTATGTACCGTGTATAAAGTAACGAGTTAAAGTCTCGTGTCAATTGCAATGGACTTACACGCATCACAATAATATGTGTAACTTGTCACTTTAAGTACATATGCGCCAAAACCCAAAAATTTAATTTTTTTTTTGACATGTTGTCCTTAGCAGTATCAGAGGAAATATATAAATTCTCTCTCTCTCTCCTCTACTCTCCTCTCCCTTCTCTCCCTCTCTATACTATAATATACTCTACTATTATATAGTATACTATATTATATACTCTAATATATATATACATATATATTACTATAATAATATATTACTATACTAATTATTATTATCTATATATACATACCTTATATATATACAATACTACTATTAATATATATTATTACTATATATTATATATATAATTATATACTTATATAATAATAATATATATCTATATATCTACTATAAGTATATTATTATAATATTATATATATATATATATACTTTATATACTATATATATATAATATTATATATAATAATATACATATATACTATACTATATATATACTAATAACTTATGATATATATATATATAGGACTTATTATATATACCTATACTATTATACTATTATATTATACTATATACAAACGGATAGTACCTTTTTCACTTAACTTAATTATATATAACAAATATCCATATAAATATCACTAATATAAATCTGTGTTTTATACTATTATAAATACTATAATATATATATATGCTTAATAATAAAAAATAGTATAGTATATATTCCCTACACATCTCTCTGTAGACTTTCGCGCCCGTCAGTTTGCGCCAGCCATCTTCTTCCTTTGCTCGAATACTATTATCCCATGCACTCTAGATAAGTGTCTTTTCATTCCATATGGTTTCTCATACTAGTCCTACAAATATATACTACTCTACTGAGAAAATCTTTCAATGAACTTAGCATCTAAGAGTACAGTGACAATGAGACTTAGTTTCCCGAGAGAAAGAACTCCTAGGAAAAAACTTCATTGCCTGATTAATAGAACTAGTTTCCGATCATTTATAGGCCATCCCTAAAGTATCCTCTAGATGCAAAAATAAACGCGCAAAGTAAAAGCCGGATAAGGTGCGTAAAATAAGCCTGTCAACCCTAACTGTGCGAAGAAGACCCTTTAAATTAAGTAACCTGCCGCGGTCAATACGATTTTTCTATAACATTACCATTTCTTGGTATCTGTTCCTCTATTCTTAACTGATTAACCAGCGTAATTTAACTTAAATGTGCTGAACTTTGTTGCTTTTTTTAATTTCCTCACGGATAACGAAACATCAATCTAGTTGCTCCTTACCATTATTTTTAACCGTCCTTTATTTGTCAAAAAAACTCATGGTAAGATCCATTATGCTTCATCATCATAGGATAGGTCACAAATATTTAATTTAGCATCAAACTTAAAAATTTGTGCTGATCAGAATTCAATTCCTAGAAATGCTTTATTGCATCAAACTTACACAATTTTAAAAAAGGTTTTACGCTCGTATATATCGTGTCTCACATATAACCAAAACATCCTTACTTAGCGTAGGCTTTTATACTACCTTAACTTCCAGTTCTTTCATCTTTCCTTATCCTAACTTCATCTTTTTTTAAACAAGCCAACAAGACAGCAGTCAGATCAATATACATATATATATAGTTACTATTACCCATAATATATTACTATATATAATAATTAATATATATATATATACTATACTAGATTAACATATAATATGATCTAATAGTAGTATGTAGTCAGGAATCCCCAACTGTACTACACTTATTATATCAAATCCAAATTGAGGAATATTCATTATATAATATATCATATACTATATAATATACACTTATTATATAATATATACTATAACTATATATAGTATATTCATTACCTATATATATTATAGTGTGTGTTAGTTACCCTATATAGAATATATATTAATATATATATTATAAAACCGATATACCGCATGTATATATGTATATAATATTTTCAATGTCTCATATATATATATAAATATTAAGCAGAAATGTGAATTTATTACTCTTATTACTTGGCTATACTATTATATATAATATGATATATTATATTTCTACCTACATATTACATATCGCTACTAGCAATTAGCTCATAAATATAGGAATATATGAAGGTATACTATATATAGAAATTACTAACAACCTTACAAATAAGCTAATACTACGATATATACTTTAATATAAATAATATAATAAAGGTGATTATTGAGAAAAGAAATGAGATGATAGATGAAGAGAAATAACTAGTACGTAAAAAGTTTACTTGACTGTCAACCACTGAGGTTTCATATACTATATGAACCTTATATCTTGCAAATAGACCACTATCTATATCCTATAAATACCACTATGTAATATATATACTATACTTATAGATATATATATACTAGTATATACCTTATTAATTAATTATATATAATGTACTTTATTTAATATAATCCGGAAGATTTATCTATATATTTTATCCTGTATATATATTACAATACGTATATTACCAGATCATATTCAGTATATTCTAGCTCGTAATTATACTATTAATACATACCAATTATATATTATAGTATAGCTACAATATACTTACGTCGTATATGTGTGAATATACTAATATTACATTTAAACATAATATATTAATAGTATAAGTGATGCTTCACTTTACTTGAAGTATACCTATATATAGATATAGCTATAAAATAGCTCTGTAGTTAACTTGTACTTCATATTATACTAGTATAATATTACCCGGTCTATAAGGTCATCGAATTAATCATCATATCAATGCGTATGTGCACTCCAATAACTACCTTCTAACTACTATGCTTTCTCTCTTTCTCTCTCTGCTCTCTCTCTCACTAGCTACTTCTCTCTCTCGCTGCTCTCTCTCATCGTCTGTCTCTTCTACATCAATTTTAATCATGGCTATACACATTATGATTAATATACGAAGAGACTCACAATGTATATACCGTTCCTCCGATCATCTCCTCATCTCTGTTTCCTGTTCTATCGCTTCATGAAAAGTAAAGAATGTTTTATATAAAGGATAATTTATGTATATTTATGAAGAACATACTCTTTATTATATCTTGTACTACATGGCTAATTATATGTTATATATATCAATAATATACTATATATCCCAATGGATCGAAGTACTGAAGGATCATGGCTGCACGGGAATTTTTGCGTACCTTTACAGTCCCGTTTTCTTTTCTGACATCGCCTAATGACTGATGCAGTATCATGCAAAAATAGCCAATCGTTTACATGATTTGAGGCCTCCCTCCCAAATCCACTTGGAATGCAAAAGGCAGCTAAATGGTATTTTTTTACCATAGGCCGCGTAGCGCGCACAGCACATGTATTACGTTTGGTGGGCAGTGAGAGCAACCAAAATGTCATGTTTATAATGGGAGCTGATCTAGTACCTCCCAAGCAAAGCTCAATTCAGAAAGTTTGAGATGTTGGTGAGTTTACCATGGGAAATGGAAGTGAAGTGCATTGGAAGGAGTCATCTTTTGAAATGTGTTGGGTACGATAATTGGTTCCAATATAGATTTGTTTAGATTGACCAAGGTCGAATACTGAGATTTGCCAGTAAATTCATCATGCAAGTTAATTTTGGGAGATGGACATTGATTAAGAATGGGACCTCCTGGCTCTCCTTTCCATCCTCCAACAGTATCCCAGAATACTTAAGAGCGTTCTGTGACATTATCATTGCGATCCACTTTTCCACTCCCTCTTTCTCAAAAGCCCCAGAAGCCATTTAGATATTGAGGAAAGTCTCATTACCAAAAGTCAAATTGGGAGTTGTTATCCATTTCACCTGCTGGGTATAGAATCCCTTAGAAGAGCTGAGATAGAAAAATTCGGTAAGAGTTAAAGGAAGATTCAGAGAGCTTAGAATTATCCATGCAGACTATTAGAGTTCATGTGGCGTGCTCGGAGATAGTGTGATTTTTGTACAAAATCTATGAAAGCCATGCTTTTGTCTCGGAATAGACTCCGCTATGGCAAAGTCTCTTCTGGTTGCATTCTTTACATCGGGGTATACGCTTGTTGTAGAAATCTCGGCATCTCTGTATTTTAACAAAATCTTAAACTTGCGGTTCATATTCTTTTCTTGTTTAGGAACATCTTCTCAGGAATTTGCAGTAATATTGGAAGCTGAATAAGACATAAGAGATCATCCGTTTGATAAGTTTGCGAGAACCTCATTGGGTAGGTATGAGACCAGTGTGTCTTGCAGTATGTTTAACATATTTGTGTTGGGATGAACCCAGCTTAGTTTATTGTCTGGTTGTTGGTTTCTTATATTTTGATCAGTTGTTGATCGCTTTTTTGACGTCAAGATTGATCAAGGGGCTGCTTTTGTATTATGAGTCGGGTAGTGTGAGCAAACAGGCCAACATTGCAGAAAACTGGCCGAATTCATGGGATCTTACGAAGAGTCTGTCTGGATCGGTTGTGTTCGCATTGAACTTATGCATCCAGGTCACATGCTGGCAGCTTAATTGTGGACGCTAAGACTTGCCTCTTGACTTGTGTGATATTTTTCATGAGCTGCGCGCTATAAGTACTTACTTGCCTGCATCAAATTCTATGCTTATCAGTACATATCTCCAAAAAATGCTCCGTTTAAACAGTAGAGACAGCATTGAAAGAAGAAGCACTGTGGTGCCGCAATCCACACAGTTTCTACCTAGGTTAGCCGGTATTTCACAAAGAGTGTAAATAATCTCTCCACAGATTCGCACTATGTCACCTCCTTCCCATTAAACAGTATTTGTCAGCGGCATGACCACCACCGTTGACCATCTGAAGCAACGTCTGTCGTGGAGGCGCGAATAAAACGTGTATAAAAACTAGATTCGTAAACCCTTATTCTCACCTTTGCAGTGGATGACGGACGTTTCAAAGGTCACAGCAGTAAACGAGATTGCGGTGTCAGGCGCAGATCTCTCACAGGAGGAAATCCGCAAATGTTTGTCAACGGAAAATCTTTTCTGCTGAGATTTCCTCTCATCAGATGACAGCCATACTTTGTCTTTCTGCTGCGCAAACAATAAAGAGTGGCCTCTTAAGATGTGTTTCTTATTTCACAGAAACGCATAGAAATACAGTCGCTTTTCTCGACGACGCGTTAACGAGATCGAACCAACCAAATGCGAACCTTCCTGATTCCAGTTGAGCAGCTTGTACGAGAACCGACCTATTTCCCATTAATGAACTGGGCCTTCAACTATCTAAAAACCTCTTTCCAGCGCACTCCGAGAAGTTTGTTCTTGCTCCAGTAAGAGCTTTGAGTAGTGAATTTCGCAGTATGTGTATATTCGTGAAATGACTGAAATCTGCTAGCATCCTTGGAGGGGTCAGCACTTGGAGGTAACGATATAATGAGTAATGACTGTGACGATGAAGAGTGCACCTTTAGTCTCACCTGACATGGATCACATTTATTGCATACTCAGACCTATTTGTCGTCTGGCACACTGTGTCTCGTGTTCGGAGATTTATTCTTTTGTACCGCGTCCTCGCATTAGAAACGCCTTAATTAATCCATATAGATCTCACTCTGATCTTATAGATCATAAGGACAATAGCAAGTCTCATCAGACTTAACTCTTGTCGTGCTTCTTAGAAGTAGTCTTAGTGTGCTCCGCACGTAAATCTCAATGCCCTCTCCTCCAACATTTCGACTATCTTCACTTTCAGATTGTCATAGGTCCCATCTTACAGCCACATCCTATCCCTTTCATCGGCGATATTTAATAACATCATCTCCGCGACTACACCTGAACATGATTTCAATTTGCTATGTCTGCCTCGATGTGTAAACTCACCTGGTTTAAATTTCCGAAACACACTTCTCTCACATCAAAAATTTTCAACTCCCTACAAACTTCGATCATTCAGGGATGAGCAAGTTCACTATTCAATTATTAAGTAAATTGAAACAACTTAAAAATAACGAATACTCACAGTGACTTGAAACATATGATATATTTCATAAGAAAGGCGGCGTAATCCTTTTCCCCAATCAACAGGTCTACAGTCCAGGAGGACACATACAAACCTCCGCGACCCCCCAACCCCCACTAGGTAATCTCGTGATGTCCTTCCGTTGAATCCCTCAGAATACTCATACAATCACCCGTCATTATCAGCCTCACTTGTACCCTACATCACGGCTACATTTCCTGTGATCCTCCCTTAACACTTAGAGCCCTGAGTTCATCACACCACAAGCTCTTGCACAACAGGCATCTCTCACCAATCTTAGCGATTCGGTTCAACCCATACAACTGGTGACCTCTCATCCTAACTCTAGCAGCTCAAAAGACTGAGTATTCTATCTATTACTCCACAATGCAGCAAGTATGGTGAATGAATTTCACTACTCTGCACTCGTGAAATCTATAACGACCAACGGAATCCCAAGGTACTGTCTAGACGAGAAAAAAAATCACGTATTTGTGTAACCTTGTACAGATATTCAAGACTTAATGGGTGCTGGAATCTATAAAAAAAAATATACCAACTATAAAAAAGGAACATGTATAAAAGACAGCGCCGGACTGAAAACAGGAAACTTTATTATTGAAAAAAATGAGGAAAGAAGAGTTGAAAGTATACAATGTAACAACATTGCTAAAATGCATAACATGCACAAACAAAGACCAACTACTCTAAGAGCCAGAGGCCGATGCAAACATCCCCTAGTCATTGTTCTCTCGTCTACTCATTACCCATTTGACCTACTGCTCCAATGTTCAAATACGGGTATATCTTATTACCTATCAAACCTATAAAATCAGAGCATAATACCAAAATAAGAATCAACTTACCCCCTTTGCGCGGCGAGCCTATATACACTTATATAATATCATAATATAATATAATATATATACTAGTATATATAAACTGAGTAATATGACATTACTAATATATTATAGCTATTATATAATTTTTCTTTCTTTCTTCACCCTCCTCTTTGGTTCCCAGCATTTGGCTGAGCTCGGGCAACCGGATGCTGACCTGCACGTAAAGTCTCCTACGTTACCTTGTGCTGTACAGAAGTGCATCTCGTAGAGGAATAAAGAAAATAGCGCATACTATAGGTAGAAACATCGACCTAAACGTTCGAAAAGAAAGCCCAGCCTTTACCGCCCACCACTCTGTACCATATACCTTACGTCTCATATTATCAATTACTACATCTCTATCCTCAATTATATTATATATTATATTATACCACTTATTATTATACTTATATATAATATTATATCGTAATCATATATATATACTATATAATTCAATGCTAGTCATCGCTCCCTAACAACTAACTCTCTTACTTTTTACTATTTATGCTGAAAACCAAATCTTTATATCAAATAATATATATATTTATTCATTACCTATATATATTATATTATATATTAATCCGCTCTACTAAACTATTTTATAATATATTATAATATATATTAATACTATAATTATATCATCTATATATATATACTATATATAATAAATTAATATATATTATATATATATATACTCATTATATATATTATATATATATATTACTTCTCTCACCCTGACCACCCCTATCCCTGTCTCAACAGTCATCCGACCACCATCCCAATACGTCTGCCGACCCTCAACGGACTTCATTCACAGATCATCTAGGTGAAATTTCCTTCCAGATGCTTTGGTTTGAAAATTAGCATTACAATAGTAGGACAAGTGGAAACTTTTCTAGTCAACACCTCGCGTACAGTTTGACAAGTATGGTAGTGGGTTGCACGACGGCTATTGAATGTCTCTGCTGTCCATATTGTTAAAATTGGGCCAGGGCAGCCCATCTTAATTTGGCCAAGGCATCGATATCCGACTTTTACTTATGAAGATTGACTATTGAGCGCTAGCCCATGGCTCAAACACTGCTCTTAGACCGACGGTAGATCGCACTGGCAGGTCACAGGGTTCGAATCCTAGTTCACTCCTACGTAAAAATCTACTAGATAAGTTCCCCTCCTGAAATAGGGCTCATGCGCGTAGAGTTGATTCTTAATCCATATAATAAAAAAAAAAAAGAATCTGCCTCATTCTGAAATTCAATACACACTCAAATGGAGGGAAATGCGTATAATATTAGCTTTTTTTTTTTTTTTTTTTCTTTCTGAGTCTTTGAAATATTCCACTAATTCCTTATTTTCACTTATATCCTAAATTTTTTTCTAAAAATAAAAGCTTCTTCTCAAACTCGTAAGGAATAAAGAAAATATTAAAAAAATGTTCGAGCAATAAAATACTTTAGAATTTTTAAAAAATATTTGAAAATTTTTCGGGTAAAACTGCCGTGAATTTAAGTCGTATCAGTCTTTATTTCTCATTAGTTTTGCTAAAACTAGCGTCTTGTATTCGCTTAATGAAACTATAAAATGTACTTCTATAAATGATTAAACATGTTAAAAAAATAAACTTGCGTCTTCCAAAAATTCCATCAAATCTTAAATTTACTAGCATTACTGAGCATTATATTTTTTTATAGAAAAATAAAAAAAGTTTTTCCCTATATAAAAAATCTTTAATTTGTAGCAAAAATCTGACAAAAAACTTTTTTTCTTTTTTTTCAACATTTTCACCCCACAATCACCGGCAAAGCCTCCTATTTCAAGCGAAAGGCGGGTGTTGACAACACCCGTCTCATATATAGTCAAACACACTTACGACCAACATCTCACACAGTTATCACGCCAGCGACAGACCTCAAGCTTTGAAGTCGGCGGAGCTATTAAACTTCAGCATGAAAAACACAAAGAGAACGAGAATTCACAGAAACAGATGTTGGCAAAACAAGAAGGACACGACTGCACCGAACTAGCCTAGTTCACCAATCATCAACACAAACTTATGCCTGATCACCTCACCCTTGTGCTACACAACCGCTAGTCGTAATTACCCTTGCACGCGAGTGATAAAAATTATAAATGAAATAAAAATAAAGATTTTTCACTTTATATATTACTCTCATACTTAACTTCTTCAACTTACTGAACCGATCCCTACCTACGTAACCACAATGCCGTCCGATTTCACTCCTGACTCTATAACTTCTTACTATACTGAGCGACGTACATAATTCCCACAATGCATAATTATACAGTAATCATAATACATACTAGGATTTATCACGTATATTTGTACAAAAAGGAAAAAATTATTAAATAACTATCAAAATTTCTTAACCTTCTTAAAACTTTAATTTACAACTTTTTAAGAGCTGTTAATCAAATATGCGATCTCTTCAGTCTAGAGATTGTGCAGACCTTAATTTTTTTTGCAATTTTTTCACAAAAATTTATTATAGTGGGAAATTTTTGTAGACATTTTATTTCCTAATTTATTGATTTAATATTGAACTAATATTAAAATATAGTCTTATCTTACCCCAAAAACAAAACTTTCCCCCCAACTCATAACAGTGCTGCTACTCTATAAAATATAGCAGTATTCTCTAATACTTACCAGTTTACCACCGAAACCAGTTTAATTCCCCCATTTGACAGTATTTCCTTGACGTTGGTCTCGTGTCTTACGTAGCTTTCTTTTAGGCTTCGTGTGCTTTGTTGGTAGTGCTTTGATCGCATTATATGGAGTGGGATACTTGTTCAGATCATGTTTCTAAATAACTGGTATTATTACCTCATATTATATATAATACCTAATTATATAATAACTTAATATATGTTCACTATATATATATCACTATCCTACTACTATACTATTATACTATATATAATAATATACAACATATATTACTGCTACAACTATTACTTATATATAATATATAATATATACCTAACTAATATATAAATATATATATATAATATACCATTATATATATATACTTATCATTCTATATCTATATTATCATATATTAATTATTGTTCAGTATTTATATATATATTAATATATATATACCACATATACTTTTATTTATAAGTAGGATATATATAACTTTATTTAAAAAAATATACTTACTACTATTAACCTATATATATAAACATAACTCTATGATACCGCTCTCTAATATAAGTACTACTAATCAACTATAATACTAATTATATGATGTACTGCACAGTATCCATACGCACATATTCAGAAAATCACGGAAGGCAAGCTAAGAAACTCTCATCAATTTACTGAACAATTTTATACCTCTCCATCTACTGCCTACTTGACAAATACAAATTACCTTAATTCAGTCACCCATATCTCAATAAATTCTCTACATAAAATCATATATAGTCCATGCTAATTATAACTTATAATGAGTAAATAACTACCATACTATATTATATATATATAATACTATAATATACATTATATATATAATACGATAATATAGTATATTAATATACTATATATATATTATTAACTATATAGAATTTATAAATAATATATTGGTCTACACATATATCACATTTTTATATATAAATCTATAATACTAATATATATTACTACTATAAAATATTACTTATTATACCTATATATACATAATATACATATATATATACTATATATTAATATATATAATTATATATAAGGTACTTACCTAATGCTAAAGTAGTGATGGACTAATATATTTAAAGTAGCAAGCACCCTATATATTAGGATTATATTAGTTAAATTATAATTCTATCAAATTTATTTGTAAATAAGTTTTATATCTTTAAAAAATAAAAAGATATATTACAATTTAAAATATACTAAATTATATAAAACCAAAAAGTTACTATATTACCTTCTGTGTAATACTGCTATACTCTTCTAGTTGACGAATTGTCATTAGACACAGCCTATTATTCACAGCTGAGCGTTTTTCCACCCCTTATTTTTTCCTCAATATTGTTTTGTGAGTAATATTGTAAATTCTGAATATATCCAGCTCTTACCTGAAGATTATCGCTCTTACTTGCAGTAGGCTAGATTTCCTGTACGATATAGTATCTCTGATGTATGTCGTTATTATTCTACTATAAATATTTATTCATTTTATAATATATAATATATTAATATACTGACACACACTCATTATCGAATACATTAGTATTAAAATGAAGTTATTCATCTCAAAAGACGTAGATATTATATTATATAATATTTACATACTATTAACTATATGCAATAATTTGACTCGCCAAATATCTTAGTACTATAAGTACGAAAACATTAAATTAATAATATACTTTACAAACTTAATTAGAGTGCTTACTAATTACTTACCTGCGTCACAATACACGTGAAGTTCATAAAATATGTATATTAAAATATTAATATACACAAGAAATAATTAAACTATAAATATACTAATAATATACTTTAATTTGCAAAAACATATTCTAATTAATTAAATAACATAAATTACATTATAATATATAAAACATTTAAAATCCCCCTTATCATCAATACCTATAATCTCTCGCTTT
>JABUQX010054419.1:0-26877 GCA_015478945.1 Trachelipus rathkii
AACGTTCTTCTTCGATTAAATTTACTGACTTAACACGAACATACCGAGTGAAAAGTATAATTCATTAAGTTGTTACTATAATGCACATTAAACCTAATAATACGAAATATAATTAACTTATAATTTTAAATAGCAATATGGAGTCTCAATATAAAAATTTATTTTTAATATTGTATGAGGAAACGGATTGGGAGATTTAAATAATATAAAATTCTTGAGTTTTGTTTTGTTTTGGATTTCGTTGATTTCTCTATTACAACAACTGTGTTCTACCTCATACTGAACTACTTTCATACCTTAGTTTAACAGTAAAATAGTCCCAACTTTTATATTAAGCATAGGCATATTTGAAATCACTTATCTCTTGCTACTTTATAATATCTTTTGGTTTTAACATAAAGGTTATATAGTAGTACTATATAGCTAAATAAGTAAACAATGCCAGTCCACTCTCTTGCTTCATACTTCCCTAAGACTTAATGGTTCTTAATTAATTAGTATAGACATATAAAATTGTCTTATGGTAATATAAATATTTGATATTCAATTAGGTGCTATAGTATTTGGTTCATTTTCAGCAGACACCAGTCTACTACCAGTGGTTTGAGTGATGATTGATACCTTGTCATACGATAATTATTGTTAAATGAAATGTACTGATGGAATCATCAAATAAGTAAAAAATTTCTAATCCTTTTGAGTTTTTGAGGTATTCAGCATAAGAAGTTATGTATTCTCTCACACCATTATGAGAAATAAGAGTACATATTGCTCCCGACCTTTCACTTTGGAAAAAGGTGACAAAGCTAATATTATTAATTTAGTGGTTATCTTGGGGCAGGATAATTAAGTACCAATATGATTCTTAACATGATGTAAATATGAGTTAGTAAATACTTTGGAGATTATAATATAATATGTGAACATATCATTAGTTAAGTTAAGATAAAGAGTATCTAATTTTTCTAATGTTCATTAGTCATATGTAGTATAATCTTAAACACTCTTTATTCCTGTAACTACCTTATTTATTTCTGCCTAATATAACACTTAGAGAGGGTTTAAAGCTCCGTTAGTAGTATCATTTATACACCGTCGAATAAAGTGTGGAGGTTAAGGCTAGAGTAGGGTGGAGAATATTAAAGTGATGTTGCCTGTGAGTAAATACACTATACACTATAATTCTTTAGATATTATTAGCTAGATGTTATGTTTGAAAGTAAATTTTATCGCCATTAGGAAATTATTTAAATTACACATTGAATTATACGAAGTAGAGTACATGGCAATTTGATAGGTGAATACTTCTAGATCTTTTTATCTTACATATTAATAAATTTGTGCTAAACTTGGTTATATTGTAGATTAGACTTAACTTTATCTATTCTATCTTTTAACAGTTCGATTATATTTATAAAACTCTCATATTTCAAAACTTATATATGGATGTCTAGTTAGTTATACATAATTAAATATATTTATTTATAATAATTTATACTTTCATAAAATAACTAGGGAAGATATATCATGAAGCGACTTCAGTGAATACGTTTCCATAAATTTAATGATAGTTATAACACTTCGGATTACCTAGCTGAAGAGTTTGTGGCAGACCAGTCCAAGATGTTCATATTTACCATACTTAAAATTATCTTCATGAGATAGTATTCAGAGCCTATATTTGGCGGTGAAAACCATTATATTCCACGTTTGTTGAGATGATACATCCATTGATTTATAATATAAACTCACTCTTTTAGACATTTTTATAGTTAGGTAAGATCTTATTCTATTCTCTTTATAAACATATCCGTTTGAAATATAAATTATGTCACTTGATAAATAATAAAATATTTAACAGTAAAATAATATAAATAATACTTTCACCAGTTCACTAATTCATAAATTCCTGGTAATATTCTTTAGCAGTGGTCTTTATTTATCAGTTTTGTCTTATGCAATTCATAAAATATTTACTTTTATAATCACAAGAGGCCAATATCTACAAAGACTCCATCTTATATTTTAGTTACTCAGATTTTTGGCAATACACACATTTTTGATTATTACTCACTTCAGTATCTATTTAGGCCCTAAGATTTGTAACCTAAGACATCATATTTATTTGAGAGTGAGTTTTATTTGTTGGACACTTAATAAATTATATATGAACTTCTCAAGAAATCTTTAATTCAATAGGCTTTAATAATTTTGAGAATATACTTCAATAAGATAAACTTTAAGTTTGGGAGGCTCATCTACATACTGTCAATTTTATCACCTTATTAGATTATGAGGCAATTATAAATTGCCTTGTCTTCATTTTATATAGTTTCTTCATCTCCTAAATTAATTGCATTGAATTACCTTAAGGTGTTAAACGTAAATGATTTATCTTCTATATTAATCATAATGTTTTTAAAAATGCAAAAGTTGATTCTAAATATAATATATATATATTAATATTAAATATATATATAATTAAATATATATATATATAATATTTAATATATAATTAATATATATTATATCTATATAATATATATATATACATATTATAATATATAATATATTATATCAATATAATATATATATACTACTAGTATATATATATATATATATATATATAAATATATATGATTAAATATATATTATAATAATATTTAAAATATATAATATATATATTATAATAAAATTTAATTTATATATAACAATAATTTATTAATAATTAATTTAAATAATTTAATATTATAATATTATTATTCTATATAATAATTATATAATATATATTATAATATATTAATATTATATAATTATATATATTATATTATATATATAATATTAATATATATATATATATATATATTATTATATATTATTATTATTTATTCATTAATACAGTTATATATATATATTAAATATAGTATTATATATATGATATATATATATTTAATATAATATTAATTATATATTAATATATATTATATATATATATTAAATTAATATATTATAGTATATATTAATATATATATTAATATATATAATATAAATATTAATTATATTTATATAATATATATATATATATATATTATACTATATATATCTATTAATATATAATATAATATGATATATATATATATAATATGATAATATATATATAGTATAATATTAATATATAATATATATATACTTATATATATATATATATATAATATTAATATATATATATATATGATATTAATATATATATATATAATATATTATAATGAGTTGTTGAAAACAGCTTTTGTTAGTGTGGCAAATATTAGTGTAATAATATGGGTTTTCTCTAACCCTACAATAATATGACAAACAATTATATAAATGGCTACTATCATTTATGAGTATGTTTTATTAAAAATTAGTTATTTAATTAACCAGAGATATAATATATATATTATTATGATATAGTATCACTAATGTTTTATTAACTATGTCGTTTATCATAACTGAATATATCATATATTATACTACAATATTATATATATATATATATATATATATATTATATATCTATAAATATATAGTATTGTAATATTATATATATATATATACTATATATATATATCAGGTTCATACACGTTGGTATACAGGGTATGTAGTTACTTATTAATCAAAAATTTATTTACTTGATTCCCCTCACCTCCACCCTAATTTCCTTGGAAATCCCTTTTATTGTTACCTTATTTATAAATTTTAATAAGTAAATAATATAACTTACTGTATAATAGTAACTTGATCGTTCTGTGCATTTAACGTGCGTGTGATAATACTAAGTGTATGTTGAGTATATAGATTTTCATATTGATTACAGTATCATTTCATGGGTGTAGCACTACTTATATATATAGTATATAACGAATTATTAGTGTTCACTATAGTTAGTATGATAGTATTTTAGCAGAAATCAAAACAGTATATAAGAGTATATATATATATTATATGTTATAATAAATATATAGTATAGTCTTTATTATTATTATAAATACCTATATATATATATACACATTATTATATTACTATTAATTATTATATATTATATAATTAATTAGTAGCTACTTCTAACTGTATTGGGGCGATAGGTATACAACAGTAACTAATCTGAATTCAAACAATGAGCGCTTGGATAGCTAAATAGCCTTGCCGTTCGGTTAATTTAAATATAAATCTTGTTTGGAAAAATAAGTTTCTCAGAGAGGATGGAACGTATATAATTTTTTTATGTGGACATAGATGTTAAAACCTCCCAGCATGGTTAAAAGGTCGTCTTTTAGGCTTTTGAGAGGACCAAAAGGTGTCGATATTTCAGAATAGGGTTTATAATTAGAATCGTGAACGACGGACTCCGTACAGATGGAAAAATATGGGCATCGGACAAAGTTGTTTATAAAGATCCTGTACGCAGTAAAAATTGCCAGTTTGTCAGAATACGAGGCTCGCGATCCAGCGTTAACAAAAGACATGGATTCCAGAGGATTCGCTTAAACTTTTCAACTTATAATCAACTTTGGGCATTTTTCCGCCATATCGGGAAAGAAGAAACTGCCGGTTGTTTGGGATTTGTTTTTTCGAATGTACAAATGAGCAAGAAAAAAAAAAACCAGATCAACAAAGGCAAGTTGAGCTGAGATATCGTTAAAAAATGCCTTAGCTGGGCAGCCGATGAAGGTTGGTCACTGGTGAGTTCACAGATTATTCAGGCTTCACGATATATTTGTCCCACGCCACATTCCTACGTATATAGCTTTAACCACGATTTAAAATAATAGCAAGTCTCTGTAATCGAAAAATGGCTTCTTGGGATGTGCGACCGTGCTACACTCATTTTTTTATCCACGCAATTTTGGCGACAGCAATGTGCGAGGGAGAAGGCTCCAAGCGCCACTTTTTGCAATATATTATATATATATTAGTATATTACATATAACATGATTCACATTCATATTAAATATTATTCAATGTTATACCTATATAATTTAGTATAGTATATATTTATATATATATATATATATATAGTAATATATATATTATATTATATATATTACATATATATATATATATTACTATATATATATATACATATTAGTATATATATATATATATATATATATATATATATATATATATATATATATAATACTACCTTATAGGTATACAAGAGTATTAAATATCATATAGTATAATCTATATCATATTATTACCTACCTAAATTGAATTAATGACAGTACGCTAGAGCCTATTTATTCTCTACTCAGAATGTAGTTCATGTTCAAAATATTTCAAAACTAGGTACAGAGATTCCTAAAAATATTCCTGAGTCGAATTTAGCTCATTAACTATGATGAAAACTGAATCATGTTCATTTAACCTGCTTTTTCACTAAGGATATTGGAGATTTTTTTTCTACTTACGAAGGCCCTGATCACAAACCACACCTTCATTATGCAATATATGATAGTATGATGCAAAAACTAATTCTGCATAATATATATCGACATAATAGGCTATAATATATATATAATATAAGCTAATTATATATTCACCATAATATATATAATAACTAATCAGCTATATATATAACTCAAATACATATAATATATATCATATATATATAAATAACCTGATTTATTTATCATTATAAAATTTAATTGTCTGGTGTGAGTTATATATATAGAATTCTTATTTTCGGGCAATCAATTTAGTTCCGGCCCTTTGTTTTTGTGCCCACGCTAGGTTTTTTTGTTCTTTCTTTTATGCCAAAACGAGGAGGCCTCAGCCCAGCTTCTGCAATTAGTATACAGTATCTATTTTTTACCTGCTCAAATTTTTTAGCAATGATATATGGGCTAATATCTATATAACTTTAAACTACATAGCTTTATTATACTACATATAATGAATTTATATATAATTATTACCGAGGATTTAGCTAACTTATATATAATAATAGGATATATATATCATGATAGTATAGATTGATAATATGGAATATCTTAGTGTAGGTTTTAATATATTATAGTGTAGACTTCCGGAGGTACATCGAGATATTAGTTACAGCAACGAAATTTTTTTTTTTTTTTTGCGCTCAAGCCTACCATAAGGATCAATATTATATCGAATTTACTATAGTTGTAAATCCGGAAGTTGTGGCGTGAATGTTAGCTCACTATTAATGACGTTAAGGTTTTCCAACGCATTTTGGATGTCTCTAAGGGTTTCTTGGAGAATATCAGGGTGTTATCGTCACATACTCTCTTAGTTTACAATAAAATATTTTTTTTTAAAATGCAAATTTTAATTACTTGTGAACTTCCTAGTTTTATTTTTTTTTTTAAAAAGGGCTTACATTTTATATAATACTTTAATTTTTTCTCATTTTTACTAACACTATGAGTACTGTCACACACGAAGAGCCTCGTTATGAATAAAACAACCCTCAATGTGATCTATCTGCTCCATATTGTGGTGGTATCATCTATTGCACGCCAGCTCGGACAAACCAAAGAGAAATGTAATTCTTAAGGGCATAGTTTTGGGTGGAAGCAAGTCATATCTGGCATACTCTTGGAATGAAGGACATCGGATATGTCCACATAACAAAAGTGCCTTCTGGGGGCTCCCCGATTATGCTGTGCTTGTGATAAAATAACGTTGGTGTTCGCAAAATCAAAAAGAATCCGCTCACTTGGAAAAAAAATGGACGAAGAAATAATAGGTTAAAAATTTGGTTGTGCCTAATGTATCTGGCGGGAGCCAAAAGAATCGATCACAGTGGACCTGTTATTTTATTGTTTGGTTCATGTGAACCAAGGTATCACACGTGTACACAAGAAACGTAAATTTGTATTATCCGGATTTGTGCAGAGAGGCAGGGCGACTGTACCACACTCCGGGACTTGATGTCACCCCATTCCCAGTGTTCACTTACATTCGGCTCGCGAGACATGAGGATTGTCTGAATGAAGAAGATATCCAGGATTTGGTGTCGTGCAGCATACAGTGGCAGATGAAGTATGGTAGTGAAATTATCGAAGTAAAGTCCTTCTATCAAGCAACAGTTTTCTCCTCAGGAAGAAAGTATCAATGAATTTAGGTTATATTCGTTCAGAAGTTAAGTCTGCCAAGAAGTTCTGATGCTTTTAAGCAGTCTATGACTAAGTGAAAAGACACTATCTTAAGGCCCTGAATGTAGATAAAAAAATCGAACTTTTTTTCTCTGGGACAAGTATATAGGAGTAGAATACCTCTTCGCAATATTTTCATTGGAAGAAGAAGACTAGTATACTGGTAGGAACATCTGCTCCTATCCAAATGGGGTTACCTAACATACCGACCGAGAAAGACTTGGGATTTGCTTTATGGATAGTTTAACGCAGTAAGCATTGACGTTATTTTATTAAAACAATTGGCAACAGTTATTAGAGCCACAACGATTCACAAGTAGTCACTACAACAAAACTGACAGAGAAAACTATATAGAATGACTTGCAGAAGCTTAGATATAATGAACACCAAGTTGGTCCTAATAATGTCGATTGATTTAGAAAGATGGTCAACCATTTACTTTGGCGGTAGCAGAAGCGGATGATAGCAAAGTACCACTTGTTTCATATGCCTTTAGTTGGATCAGTAGGGCTAAAGAAAGACCACTGGGAAAAAAGTTGTAACATGGCCCTGCTAGGGAAATTTGACTGTAGGGTGCATCAATATCATTACAGAAACTCAACATGGTTGAACAGGGGATAAAATTCATTTCCCACCACTCCACAGTCGAAATTAGGAACTGATGAAAGCAATTTGCTTAGGGGCCCTAGACAAAGATGTATGAATGTTTCAAATATATTTGCAATTTTTTCCAGGATTGAGTATGGAGAAACTCAAAGCTCGAATCTTTAGCGGCCCTCAAATTCCGCCAAAATCATTCAAGGCTGACAATTTCATTAAATTCCATGACTGATATTTAAGCATCGGCCTGGAAAAGTTTTTTGTCTTGGTTGTTCAGTGAAACTTTTTTGGGCAAGCCGACTAAATCTGGCCAAACATATGTAGATAACTTCGTACAGAAATATGCTTTCAGACTTCAACAATTTTTGAATGCTAAATGAGCATAAAAGTTCACTTTACTACATAGCCACTTAGATCGGTTTCCGGATAATCGTTAGGATGTTATGAAGGCATGAGGAACAAGGGCTAGAGGTTCCATCCAAGATATAAAAGCGTGATGGTCAAGAAAGAACCCAAGGACGATGGGATACACACATGATGGCAGTACTATTGTTGGAAGCTTTCAACGTGGATTGTCCACATTCGCTGCACATCACGAAGACAATCATTATTTAGAACAGCGATTTGTAATGCTTAATTGTGATTTCATTGGACTGAATTGAATGTTTTGACCTAATTAGCATTTTATTTCCTTACTCATGTCTAACACACAAACTTTTCGTGTTTTTTTATTTTATTTTGTGATTAAATTGGCTTACCTAACATAAATTGTAGACATTAATGTATTTTAATAAAAATAACTTGATTTATATTCCAGGTAACACAAAGTCCTACCTGGAATGGAAATCATATTATTGAACCGAGTATAGGTGTACCTTTCCGGCAAAAAATAATTTTAGATAAAAATGATTTTTCCAGAAATTTATAATAAAATAAATTGTGTACCTGAAGGCAATCAATGAGTTCTATAAAATAATAATTATGATGGCAGGAATAAATACGATTGTTAGAGTGTTCATTTAATATTATCCGGAGTTGATTAAGCTAAATGCCAATTCATATCATATAAGGTAGCAGAGACCTTTCAGGTATATTATAAAATAAATGTTTTAATAAATAATACCTAGTAACATCTTGCCCTCAAGGTATCGAACTGGGGCCATCAAAAAACCTTACATCGTAAATCCTAAATGTTCGATATGATACACGTATATTCCGTATATATAGTATATATGATAGTGTAAGATATATAATTATACTATGAACTATAATATAAAATAATAGATACGTAAGAATATATATATATATATATATATTATATATATAATATATAATATATATTATTATATATGATTCTTAATATATTAAATATATTATACTATATATATGGGGGTGAAGATTAGCAGAAGCAAGGGAGCCGAGTTTTCAAGAGTGATCTTTCTTCTTCAAGAAGTTTATTTAGATGAAAAGTTAGATAAAACATGTATATTGAAATATCATTAACGATAAAATAAAACAGCATTTTGTAAATTGATAAAAAAAAAAAAGAAAAAAAAGATATAATTTATATATGGTAATATAATTCATAACTCGATATTTTTTTTGGCAACTTAAAGGTTATATACTAATAGATTACAAATTTAATTCAGCATAATCTCATGATTAAACTCTGCTAGAGCGTACGGCATACAATCTTATATTTAAAGGGTGATGGCCAAAACGATTTCAAGTGGTGACATTCTTATAGTAGAGTAAAAATATAATATTTTAAATGGGACATAATTTGAAAAAGTGTCTCTTATTATTATTATTATGATCTGAGTTTATTATTATTGGTATTATATTATTATTATTATTATTATTTTATTATTATTATTATTATTATATATTATAAGGAATATATATATACTTAAATTATTAATATATATATATTATATATATATATATCAATTATTAGACATATATATAATATATATATTTTATTTAAACTTTTATTTGCTACACTTTATAATATATATATTTATAGATAATTTTGTTATAAAAATAAATACTAAAAAAATGAGGCAAAGGTGTAAGGCACAAGGACACACATATATTCTTCAATTTATATAATAACAGAAGTACAACAGATAATAATATAATAAATAATAATGAAAAAATAAAAAAATAAAAATAAAATAAAAATAAAATAAAATAATATAAAAAATCTACATAAAATGTACATAAAAAATAAAAAAATAAAAATAAAATAAAAATACTAAAATAAACATATATATATATATATATATATAATTATAATTATATATAATATATATATATATAATAGTTATATAATATATATATATAGTTTATATATATATATATATATATGTGTGTGTGGTGTGTGCTGTGTGGTTTGTGTGTAGTTACCGTATTCAGTACATTGTATAAAAATTTAATAAAGAATACCGAAATTTAATTATATTCTCAATTGAAAGTAAAATGCGAATAATTGTTTTCATTTCTTGTTTTGTATACGTATCAAGGTCACCAAGGTGGCTCTGTCCCCAATTAGGAAATAGAGATCGGAGAGCCAACACATTGACACTCTCTCGGACCAAAAATTGATACTGTAATTGGAGTCAGATTTAAAGTATTTAAAGATGCAAACATTTATTTTAGAACAAATGGTGAAATCACTTAATTTGATGTTCATGTAAAGAATAGTCATTTTAGAAGGAATTAAAATAAAAGAAATAAATAAAAGAGCGATTTCGCTATTGCTAGCCTCATACTTTATTAATTTGCTATATCAAAGTGATCTCTTAAAAATGGGCCCAATTAACATTATACGAGATCAGTCCTTTGTTACATATGTTTGGTGACCCCAGGACTAGTCGACAAAAAGAACCCTTCATGATCTGTGAGGGCGCGTAAGCAAAAAAAAAAAAAAAAAAAAAACACCAAAAAAAAAAAAAAAAAAAAAAGGTGGTAGGTGATAGTCAAAGTGAAAAGTGCCAATAAACAAATATAGTGCTAAGTGAAGTGACCCATATACTGTTGAGAAAAAAATAATCAAAAATTAACAAAATAAAGTCTTAGTGCGTTGGTACAATAGCTCATCATAAACTTTATTACATAAGGAATAGCGTGAAGATTCCCGTTATTTTAAAGTCGCTAGTCGTTGAAAAAAAGAGCTCCATTTACAAATAATATCACCGGCAAAAAAAAAAAAAAAAAAAAACGAGTAAAGAAAAACGGAAGCCAGAGACTTTAACCAATGCCCAACATAAAGAGATCTCCCGATTTTAAGACGTGGGGGGTAGGTGGTAAGTCAGGTTACTACGTCAAGAAGCATCTGCTGAAAACTTCGACGTTCCTCCTCTTCCCCTCCAAATCTCCTAATTAATAGAGAAGAATTCGAATTCGCAGGGGAAGGAAAGTCAGTGACCTGCAAACTCCGATAACGAGCAAGATCTGTACCTCCCCCACTAGACTACCCCTCTTTGTGGTGGGACCCAAAGACCAGTCCTGCCTATCGGTGCCAATTCCAAAGTTAGTGCTGCGTAATATGATGACCCTGGTTTTACACCGTACTTATAACTGTAATTCACGACTTAATGGAATAGATGATCCAAAAGAAGCGCGTAGAGTTAATTAGTTAGCGCTCCGTCCTTCACCATCGATTTCGTTTAGTCAGGAACCATAAATTTCCATTGGGTGGGAGATTGCTTTCAATAAGTTAATTGCGGCGATAGAGGAAGCTTACGCTCCCAATCTTTAGAAGTCAAATCAGTGAGATTTTTCAAAAAAGGAAGAAAAAAAAGAAGAGAAAATTCAGTTTACTTGGCGAGAGTCCGTGATGTTATTGGGAAGAATTGGATTCGATCTGCTTTGCTGAAAACAGTGTTCCTCTGAATTTTTTTTTCATAGATTGTTTTATTTTTTAACTTCCATCTCGCATACAAGAAAGCTTAATGACTCTGGCAGACGATAGCTGTCTTGACACAAGATTATGATCTCAAAGTAATAGCTCAGATACAAATTATATTTTAAATTATTCTCTTTTAATTGCGGATCGACGATATTACCTTTCGTTATGTTTAGAATAGTATAACGCAAGTTATCGGAGTTTAGGAATTCACTCTAGGGGGGATGACTCCGGATTATAATCATAACTTACAAGTAGAGATAACAGTTATCACGATAACACAAAAAGAAAAAAGAACTCAAATTGGAAGAGAAGAATAGAAAAAAATAAACAACTATATATAATATATACTATCTTCCTCGCTGCTTGGAAAGAGACACAATTAGTTGCATACATAAGTGTGAAACTCTCGCTCTCAAAGAAATGATAGTCTTACGAGAGAGATCACATGAAGTAATTTTTAGATAAGTCTTTCTTAAGATCTTCTCACCAAGGTAGCAGGGCAGACTGAATGAAGCCGGCTGCCTAAACCGAATCGAGACAGAACCATGATACAGCCAACGTCAACTCTCTTTCTAGAGAGAGTGCTTAGAAATTGTTCACTCCTGAGATATCGTACATAAACGGACGTGCTAATCTCTTGAGATACTGATCAATTTCTGCGCCGAGCTTGTTGGTCGCAAGGGGAGTTAGAATATGTTAATGATATATTTTTACCACATACACGTCCATACAATCTCTTACATTTTTTCTGTGATTATGAATTATTACCATTGGCCAATATACTTTCGAGACCACAATTTGTCCCATGTATTCTTGGTATTTCCCGCAATTGAGAAAGTCAAGGCAAGCACGGATGATCAAATCCCAAAAGACGGCAGGGAAACGCATAAGAACCCCTCGCACAGGAGTTAGGGGGAGGTGAATATTTTAAATGAAGAATGAATCGTATTTTTATAATTATGGGGGAATTTTGCTGTAGTAAATAATTTGCATGCGTCAACTAGTAGGTTTAATAATATTAATAATAATTGTTATTATGGTTATAAAAAGGGTAATATAATAATAATAATAATAATAATAATAATTAATAATTAATAATAATAATATAATAATAATAATAATAATAATAATAATAATAATAATAATAATAATAATAATAATAATAATTTAGCTAGGTGTAATTTTAAGAGTAACGAGCGAAGTGCTCCATGGTATGTACAAGAAGGTTATCCTTCTTCTAACGAAGCTCTGAGTATCCCGACTATTGATAAGAGTATCGATGTAACCCATACGATGCTCTCGCTGGCCTCTAGCGGCGCACAAGATATGTTAACGACGGATGCTCCGACAGGAGAAAGTCCAGTCATAAATAATATTTCTGTATTAAATAATGTAAGAAATTATAAACTTTATACTATGTTGGATAAAATATCAAAGAGAGTCTTTTTTATTGACTCCGGTAGCGAGATCAATTTGATTCCTAGGGATGGGGACGTTAATATATAGATTATTGGTCAAATTAAAGCCGCCAATGATACCGTAATTGACATATACTCTCGCGAAATTGTTACGATTGATTTTGGTTTAAAGAGAACTTATGATGTGGAATTTTTAACAACCAGATTACCTATTTGTATTCTTGGAATGCCGTTTTTGAAAAAATTTGCTTTCAATATTAATTTTGAGACAGATATGTTAACTGATACTCAGAGCAAAGAAGGTATAGATTTGTGACTAAAACATAGTGTCCAGAAAGGCTTTTTATTACATTGACTCTGTCTCTCAGTTATTCTTCTTCTGTAGCTCCTAATGAACTTTTTAGCGATATACCTATAGTTAATAATCTTGTATTTGAATTTAAACATTTATTCTTATTTGTCGGAAAATTTTAATGTTCGTGAAAAGCAACTTAAAGCTTGGGACGACTTGTTCAAAGAATTTGGGGGAGGGGAAAACCTGGAGTCGAAACTTAAGAATAGAAATGGGGGGGATACCTTTGTTTTACGGGGGGGAGAGAAGACTCTCGTTCCAACTGCTATTTTGAAGGAGATCGCCTCGCTTTTTCCTTATAAAGCTAATATAAGCGGTGTTCCAATAAAACTTAAACCTCGCCGAATCCCTCATAAATTATTCGAACGAAGAATGATGGATGCTATCAGGGTTGGTAAGAATCTGGTGATATGCCCGAGGATCCACCCTTACTAAAGACAGAAGCAACATGAAGTTTCGAAAAGATGTGGGGGAGGGGTAAGGAGTGACGATCGGGCCTAGTTACAGCATTAAAGGCTGCAAAATCATGACACGGTTTTATCAACGAGATAGAGAGGGGACGCCCAGAGAAAATAAGGGCGCATCCAGACTGAACGTAAAGACTGTGAAACATCCGAGACACAAAGTCAGAGCGGCGAAGGATTAAGGGTGAAAGCAATGTTAGGAAAATCGAGCAAAAGCTACTCTACCACTGGAGAAGAAACTCCTGTAGTAAAATGAACAGAAACGGTCGCATCATCATAAACCTGCATAGGAGACAAGAAGTTCGTAATGGGATCCACGACGGTAAAATGACCATAATCTATGGCAGGACTAAAGAAATGGAAGAAGTTCATTCCTAAGAGGGGCTTGATGATGACTGCAATGACGTAGGACCACTGGAACTCACGCCGGAAGATAAGCAAAGAAAGGAAATCGTAAGCTCACCATGACAGATCACCAGAGTTCCATTAGCAGTGGATGCAGTCTTTGCGGAAGGAGCCAAGGGAAAGTTTCAGACTAATCAAAGAAAGGAGACGATAATGCACCAGTGTCCGTAGCAAAGTCAAGTTTAGTATCGCCTATTTTAACTTTAATGAGAAAGAGATTCCGAACATGAGAACGGCGTGTGTCTCAGCACCCTTTCCTAGTTTTTCGGAGGGGAGAAGGCGAGAGGAGAGAGTAACGAAAGGTGGTACCTACACATCTGAAGCCTTTGCGTATTGCTAAAAGAACGTAAGCCTATGGGGAACCTGAACGGTGGAACTGTGCGCTGTAGATTATGTTGGAGCCCTTGGTACAGGGCTCACAATGCAAAAGAAGCAGAGGATGAGAGGAAGGGACTCAAAGCAACTATATCCTTGGCAAGTGACATCAATACCTTCAATGACAACTCGGAATGGGCCTCTAAGGTTAGCAGCAAATGCGTCGGCATAGCTTTAATAAAGTTCATATACACCAAACCCCATCCCCAACATCTATAGCGACTGCCACTGACATCATATCCCTCAAATAAGCGAAGGAACAACCTGTAAATTATTTTGAGGACAGTTATTACTGAAAGGTTTCCGTCTCATTTCCTTCCTAAATGCGAAGATCGATGCCTTAAGAGCAGAATAGGATACTTGTTCAAACTCCGTGCTAGAGATTCGCCCAACGACCTCCGGTGGGAGGTTAACAACCGTGATGTGGAAATATGAAATCTCCAACCTAACTCTGGTCAAAAGAAACAGTTTCGATGATTTGAAACCACGCAGTTACATTTTATTCTGTAAACGGCGGAACCTTGCTTTGAAAGTTATTCACCATATCGTCCAAATCAGTATATGGGACGAGAATTAAACTAACCAGAGTTGGAATGGGATTCAATAGAAACGATACAGCTACCATAACAATCATTTTCCCTATCACTGTCGACCATAATAAAGTCGTACAAGCTTTGGGCTCTACTCAAAGCCGACTTCATTCAGGGTCAGTACCGTTCAAACTAATGGCCCATGGATGAAGGATGGAGTGGAAGCATCGGTGGTATTTCCAAACAAACTTTAACGTACAATCTTTCCCCTTACTCGTCAATATTCATAGTTGAGGTAGTGAGACACTTGTTCTGGCTAACGATTTCCATAATCATATAAGGTTCATCAATTTCTCGGGCTTCAAATGGGCTATCTTGTCACTTCAAAATAGATTAGCTAGAAACCCTGTTCTCTGTCGTTCACAAATTCCAGCTTAAGTACGGAATCATTCTGAGCAGTTTATTTTATGCGAGATCTTTTAAATCTCAGAATATTGTAAAGATATACTTACTTAATAACATTTAAAAAGTTAATTCAGTTACTCGGCTTTTACTGTTAATGAAACAAAATCACAAAGTAATCAAACTTTATAATTATGCAATCTAACTCGATCTATGTTTTACATAAAAATTAAAATACTAGAATAAATCATTAAAAATGTTATTATGTCTATTTGTGTTGATATGGCGGCATCTTGAGCTCGCTCTGTGAACAAATTGGCTTCATTTGGTATGGAAAGGTTGGCCACCCCTGCACTATTATTACTGATAGGTTATTTAGGAAGCTCAATGAGTTCCTTGTGATTTCCATTTTCGACTATTTTGCCACCTTCTAAAACTAACACTCCCTATAGATTTTGCATTGAAAACACCATCAAGCTCAATGAGTTCCTTGTGATTTCCAGACCATAGTCGTAACTTAACATACATAACACAAGGTAATAAACATACCCTCATGTAGACCCTAGCACTCTCAAGACTTAGTCCATTTACTCCCAACCGATTTATATGCAACATCCACCTGTCTGCCATTCACATTTCCTACTTTACACTCCCGCACATCCATTCCTTCTCATCCAACCATATTCTTAAATATTTAAACTCGCACTTGTTCATGCTGCTGACTTCTAACATAAATTTTGCATAATCTGTTCCTCACTCACCAACCCACTAACCCTATACTCTTATTCTACGTTATAACTTTCAAATCCCTTCTTTATACCACACCCTGCCAAACTCATCTACCAATCCTTTCAAACGGTCTTCAGATTCGCCACACAACCCATCTTCCTCTATAATAGGGCGGCACCCTCCACTCTCTTCATTTTTCATTCCATACACCATCACCCTTGCTACCCCCTCTTATCTTTCACACCCCATCGACTATACAAACTGAATAACAGGAGAAATAAATCCAGCACCTCACTTGGCTATTTAATATTTAAACCAATCACTTAACGGCTATTTATTCTTAACAAGCTTCACTATCGTAATAATGACTTTGATATTTTAAGAAGGTTACCCCAACACCGATTATACGAATATATCAACTCACTGCCAATTAGAGCTTCCCTATTAATCCTACTAATACGCCTGTGCAAATCCATTAAAATCTAAAAACCATTTATTCTTTACTGTCCTCTTTTTCCATCAACTGTTTCTAAGCGACTTGATCAATATCCTTACCACTTTCTAAAAGCACATGTTACTTCACAACTCAGCTCCTTCAGTACCGGCGCACTCTTTTCGACTCAAATAAAAGCAGTATATCTTCCCTACAACACCTCAAAACTAATTTCCTCACAATCATACAGTTACCTCATCCCTGTGCTCTTATATAGAAGTACTATTTTGTTCTACTACCATCCTATGACTATACCTCATAAAGCTTTGATTTACACAACTTCCAAAACCCATCAATCAATATCTCGCCTCCGTTCTTGATCTTTTCACCCGCAGTTTCATCTATACCAACAGATTTACCATACTTTATATTCGTAAAAGGAAATTTATTTAGAATATATATATATGTATATAAATCAATACGTAAGAAAATGATAAAAATTAAATATCGATCAAGTTAAAAATGCCAAAAGTTCTTGCAAAGTATCTTGCAATTTTCAAGTACAAAGTGCAGTTACAAGTACAAGAGCTACAGAGTTTAGGTAATACAAGTACAAGTACTCAAAAAACTTTAGTTAAGTGGCCAAGTCAAGTACAAGGTACTTGACTTTGAACCAAGCCTGGAAGAAACACAATATTTTTTATCAATATCGATATTCACATTTTTAAGAATTATCATTCTTCCGGATAATCATTTTTTTACGATTATCTGTAATTTTGTAGTTCAGGTGAGAAGCAAGTACTAAAGATGCCTCAAAACACCCACCTTCCCAGAAACTTGTTAGAGATAACAATGTGATCCTTCTAAGTTCTAACAAAGATCACGATAAAAATCCATATCAATAAGAGAACAAGCTTAGAATTGTGATTTAAAATAAACGATTATAGTTGTATTAACTGCAATTATTTATATATCGATAATAATAATTTTCTTTCGATAATTACAAATTTTTTACGAAATTATCAACGAATCGTTTTTGCATTTGTGCTTACGAAACGTAAGAAATACTAGACTTTGCATTCGTTCTTGTTAAACTCAAGGTCGACGAAATCGTAAGAATCATCACCATTTCCTTAATTCTGTAAGGTTCCTATTCCAATGCTTGCCGAATTTAGAACGTGCTTACGCGAAAATGTAAACAAATAATATAGTGGCGTCCTAGGCCATTTCGATTTGATGAATAAATAAAGGAATTCAATAAAATCAGCTTTAAATCTAATTTCTTCCAAATTGCTAAACTCCATCACAATAGTTGATCAATTATTTGTAATATAAACCAGGGATGGCACGAAAAAAATCAAATGATTTAAATCAACTGATATTTTAAGTGATTTTTTTTTTATAAAAAAATCATTGAGTTTTTTTGATTTTTTTTGTTTGTTTAATTAATATACAAATTAATTATTTAAAATAAAACTAAAATTTTTGAAGTTTTTAATATATTTTTTTCCAATAGTGTCAAAATTTTGAGACGGTAACCCGTGACACTTCTTAGCATAGTTTACCATGGGCAGATGCATAATGTTTATTTAATATTTATCCATATTTTATCTTATTTTTATTTTAACTTATTTCATTTTCTTTTTTTTTATTTTTTTCTTGTTTTATAATTTCATGTTCCTTCAAAATCTGGAAGTAAAGTTTCCTTTCATCATTTGAATTTCCCGGGTCCTCTTTATAATACTTTTATTATTTTATTGTTTTTTTTTTTTGTTTCATATGTTATTTTGTGATATGAAATATTTAAATTAATTAATTAATTTTATGATTTAAATAGAAAGATTTTTTTTTTTTAAATCAAAAATATTGGTAATACTTTAGCTGAGGTGAATAAACTTTACGTAACTATTATGAAACTAATAAACTTTAATTATACACAAAAAATGGTATCAAATCTTTGAAGTTTTTAATTACCGCGTTAAGAGATATATTATAATGCGTATTTTCAATAAATATGAAAAATTACAGCTCCAATTCTTTTTTGACAAAATTTCGGCTGTTTTTATCTAGATAACGACTATCGATGTTTGTTTTTGATATTTTCCGATTATATAACTATATCGATTAAAATATTTTCTTATGGATAATCGATTTTTTGACGATTATCAACGGATTCAATTGAACCATGTATATTTACTAGTTCTATACATGTTGAACTTGAATCTACAAACGTAGCTATAATTAAATTGAAAAAAAAAAGATGTTTGTTTTAAATAATTAGTTTTTTGCGCACGATAGAATATACAAAAAATTAAAATTAATGCTTAATAATATATCTAATATATATATATATATATTATATATATATAATATATATATATACATTATATTATATATATATTAATTATTATATTATATTATATGATATATATATTATATATATATAGAGAGAGAGAGAGAGAGAGGAGGAGGAAGAGCAGATTGTTGAGCGAGACAAGGAGAGAGAGAGAGAGAGATGAGAGAGAGAGAGAGGTTAGGCCTACGCCATATAATAATCGATCTTACGTAAACGTAACTTTACGATAACGTACGATGTCCAATATCAGGTCTAGGGTTAGCCCACGGTTATATATCTATATATATATCATATATATATATATATATATAATAATATAGTATATATATATAGGCATAATATGGAAATTCACTATCCTATTATGTTTACCACTTTACCCGCTCAAGTCAGAAACTTAAATGCAAGCTCGCGTGACGTTCTACACTGTTCAGGGATATTGTAAGATAACAAGGACATTGATAAATATAATTACTGTGTACAGTACTACTGTGAGGTCATGACTATTTTATACTATATATATATATTATATAATACTATACTATTATATATAATATATATATATATATTTATATATATAATTATATATCTAATATATTATATATATATATATCCGGCCCAATAGGGGGCTCGAGCCGACGGGAACAGAAGGGGGGGACATTTTCCATAACCCCGTAGGGGAGGGGCTGGAGGACCCCGCGACACCCAAATACAAAGAGACGGGGGTATCGGAGACCTCGCCGGGAGGGGGGAATAGTCCCTACCTAATCGTTCCCCGGTAAGGCCGGACGAGACCCCGGATCCTGCCATCGGGGTGGGTACTACCCTCTTGGGGTATTGCATTGTTTTTAAAATATTATTATTTTTTTTAAAACTATGATGTTCCCCAAGGGATATTAGGACCGCCCCGATGGAAGATCGGGGTCTCCGCGGGCTCGGAGGGACGACAGGGTGAGGGACTCGTTTCGCCCCCTCCGGGGAGGGTCTCCGAACCCCCGCTTTTGGTATTTGGGTGTCGCGGGGTTTCTTCGCCCCTCCCCTACGGGTATGGAAAACGTCCCCCCTTCTGTTCGGCGTCGTCGGCTCGAGCCCCTATTGGGCCGTGAAATATATTATATATATATATATTATTATATATATTATATAATTATTATATCATTTTCTTATATATATTATATAATATACTATACTAATATAAGTATAGTATATATATTCGATAAAACTAATACATTAAATATAAAGAATTACGTTAACGCGGAAATCCTGAGATAATGATAATATATATATATATAATATATATATATTATTTGTGAAATAGACTACAATATAAACAATATAAAAATAAATGAAACAAACCTGTAATTTTATACATAATATTATATTAGTATATAATTACTTTTTTTTCAAATTCGTAAAAAATTTGTTTTCCAATTATTATTTTTTTTTTTTTTATTTAATATTTTTAATTTTGACGTACATTCTACTATGGTACATTTTTTAAATTTTTAACTTGTTTTAAAGATATTAGTTTTATTTCTTTAGTGTTAGAATATAAGCTTGTTAAAAATTTTTAACTTGTTTAAGATATAGTTTATTCTTTTTAGGGCTTTACGTATTAAATGTGTTTGGTAATTTGTGGATAGAAGGTAGTAAGTAGATAATAAGGTTAAGGTATGTATGTCTGTGTTGATAACTGTGAGGGACTGTGAGAGGGGAATATGTAGATATCAGTCTTCTCTAAGATTACTGTAGAATGATTCTTTTTACGGAAAGAAGGAGATTGCAAGCTAGTCTTTGAGATGCTATGATTAATTGGTAAAGTAAACTGTTTTCGTGTTGAGGAAAGAGCAAGTGTCAAGAAAAAAGGTTAGTCAGGCGATGTTGAGGGGGAGGAGCGGATAGCGCTAGATTAGAAGGTGATTCACCTAGCGGCAAGTGAGGAGGGAAAGGATAAATAGTTGAAAATAGGTTGCAGAGAATATAATGTTGTAGGATTTAAGAAATAGTTAAAGATGGGCTCGAAAGTCTAAATCAGGCCTGCTGACCTGCAGTACAGGTTCGACTGTCTTCAGTTATAGGGGGGGATCCGCGAGTGCCAATAGGTAATGTTGAGTTTTTCTAAGGGAAGCATGACGATAAAATGCTAATTGGCGACTCTATGGTCGATACCTGATAGGAACTTCTGTCAAGTAGGTAACAGAAACGATTGAGAGTAATTTTCCAGGTAGCAGCAGTGAGTGTATCGTGGAAGGTAGATAGAGAGATTGCATTTCCTACAAATCTTGATTCATATTGAATGGTGCTGGTGTGCTCTAATAACATTTAGGACATGGAGAAGCTTGTAAGAAATCTTTACACAGATGGTAGGTGATTGATTCGAAGATGAAGCTAGCGGAGGAAGGTGCTGATTTCTGGGATTTTTTACCTAGTGAGTGCAGCAGTCATGCATGTAAAATAGACTTACGAATTTTGAATTTTGACGTTACAAAGATTATTAAAGTTTATTGACCATATTGATCAGGTAAGGCTGCAGGCCTGATTGGGATATATGCGTAGAATTCTGAAAGGGGTCAGTATCAGCATTGCAAAAGGCACTGAATTTGATTTTTTAAGCGAATCTATACTTTTGGTGAGGCAAGATGCTTGGAAACACTATGTTGTGCTTATTTTAAGAAGGTTAAGAGGAAGCATTTGGGAAATCTGTAGGCCAGTAGCTTAAATCCTCTGGTTGTAAAAGGTTCTGGAGTTACTGAAAGTCACTATGAGAATACTTAGAGATAAACAAGAGTACTTGTCGACTCCCGGCGTTTCAGAAAAGGCTAGGTCATGTCAGACAAAACCTTTTGATTTCATGAGAATACAATTACTGGGATGCAATTGGACAGGAGAGTCAGGTTGGTATTGTATATTTAGACTCTACTAAAGCTTATTTGATAAGGTTCCCACAAAAAGCGGCTTTATGAAAAAGTTATTTGCATGTGGTATTAGGCTTGGATTGTACATGGTTGGATTAAGAGTGTTGCGAAATAGAAAACAGTGTGTACAACTAAATGGGATAAAGTGTCATCATGGGAATAGTGAAGAGTGGTGTCCCAGGGTTCAGTGCTGGGGCCACTGTTGTTCTAATAACTATATAAATGATTTTAGACCAGGGACTTAAATGCAAGGCTTTCTAAGTTTGAGATGATACTAAGTGGCCACCTCAGTTAGGAATAGTGAAGGATGCATAAGATTCAAAATGATCTTTTGAATAAAACTTCTTGAAATTGAAGATAAGTGCCAAATGAATTTTTATAGTAAGTTGTAGGTTTGTCACTAGGTTACTCAATAAGTTTTAACTACGATGATGAATGAGGGATTGGTTGAGTCTGTGGCCAAGAAAAAGATTTAGGTGTGATTATAAACAGTAATTTGAAGGTAGCTATAGTTGCATGTGCTTGAGCGCAGACGTATGTTTTAAAGAGAGGAAGTGAATTAAGTAAATGCATATAAATAGCCATGTTAGAGCCCAGTATAGAGATGTGCACATGTTATGGGCACCCTTATTTACAGAAGGACTTTAGATATGCTAGAGAGAGTGCACGAAGAGCAACAAGGATGATTTCTGGGTTTTGGGGTAAGAGCTATGAGGAGGAGGCTGAAGGAGTTAGGATGTTTTCTGTAGAAAGGCGATTTCTAGAGAGGACATGATAAAGTCTACAAAATATTAACATCTATTGATAAATACAGGATTAATAATTTTCATAGTGAACATGGCACAGGGACCCAGGGTCGAAGCATTAAGAAATTAAAGAAGAGCATGCCTTTGATAGTATTAAGCTGGCATTCGTCCAATAGGTTGTTAACATTTGGAAATAGTTGCCAGAGGAAGGTGTTGAGTGTGACTCCGATTGCAACATTTAGAAAGGATTAGATTCGTTATGGATGGGTTGGGAATCATATAAAATATATTGACAGCCAAATTGGCGAGTTTTTTAGTTGTGATATAGTTATAGTTAGCATGGCATGTGTGACCAACTTAGTTATTAATGACTGCATGGTTTGGGTATCTATGTATTATTATCATTAGTTTTTGACTAGCCCAAATTGTTGGATTGCTGGTGTAGTTACAACAATGACAGCCTAGGGCTGCTTGTTGGATTTGCTGAAGCCTGTTTGGGTGGGGTGACTGGGACGTTCGATAGGCCCATGTGCTTTTTACTGTCTCTATATTCTTTGTCTCTTTAGTTTTAAATAAAATAGGTTGATAATCGATAAACATTTAATATCCGATAATTAATAATGATCGTGTATCGATACGGTTTGAAACGCATTTCGACGGTCATTCTCATCCCTACGCAACAACGAAAAATTATTCGTTTCGGCGAGGTCTGCGTTTTTTTCATTTTTTTTTAAAACATATCCATTTTATCATACGCTAATCGGGTGTTTAAAAAACTTCAAAATTTTTTATACCATTTTTGTAATAAGCTTATATTTTTAATGTAATAGTTACGTAAGTTTATTCACCTCGGCTAAAGTATTACATATTGATATTAATAACGATATAATAAATAATATCAATATCTATTTAATAAATAAATAATTTATTTTTTTGTTCGATTTTGAAATCTAAGTTCATGATGTATATAGGATTTCGATTGGAATTTAGTTAAAATTTACAATTAATTGCCAGATGGTTGATTTTTTGTACATTGATTTTAGGACATTATTTGGTTTACTTATAAGTTTATGAGAGAGCCAGCTTCAGGTGGATAGCCAAAAAGTAAGTTCCTGGCTTCTAGGGGTAGAGCTATGAGGGAGGCTAAAGGGTTAGATGTTTTCTTGTAATGCTCTTTTTAAAATAAAATACTTTACCATAGACCAATATGACAGACACAGGTGACACAGATGATGTTAGAAAAATAGATAATAAAATCTAGTCTGGTCAAAGAAGTAATTTCTACGGTAATTGTGGATATTTGAGACTCTGAATCATATGTCAATCTACTGTATGTAACAACCATTTTAAGTTTAAAAATGGTATAAAAATTCTTTTGTAGTTTTTTTTTTTATAAAATTGAAGTTCATGTTTTTTAAATAACTTATTTACAAATAAAAATTTAGAAAAATTATTTCTTCTAAAATTAAAAAATTATAATTTCTTTTTTGGTTTTTTCAATGTAGGCAAATATTTATCTTTTCTAAAATACTTAGAAAGAAGTATAGTTGACTGGTTATGGATATTAAAATGAATTGAAGTTTAAGGGTACTCTTAGAGTAAGAAGATTTTAGAAACTGTGTTCATTTCTTTGAGCAAGATTCAGGGTTGGAAGAAAGTCAGGTATGAGAGATTATTTTTATTATTATTATATTATTATTATTATTTTTATTAGTTATTATTATTTATTATTATTATTACTGTTTATTATTATTATTTATAAGATATTATTGTACACTCCAAAAATAGTTACACAAAAATAGTGTCAAATAAAAAGAAATAAGTAGTTCAATATAATATCTACACAATATAATAGGGATGTGTAAAGTATTGGTATTGGCCAGTATTGGCCATTTTTCCGGGTATTGGTTTTGGCATTTAGCACAGGTATTGGTATTGGTATTGGTCAAAATGTGTCAATAATGTTTAGTCCTTTAATGTGTAAAAAAAAAAGGAAAAGTACGATGTTATGCTCTATGAAACTTACGTGTTAGCGAGTTTATAAATATACAATTATAGGTGTGTCTTTTTATTAACATATATCTTTAATAGAAGTATTAATATTAAGGTATTTTGCTTTTACTAGTATTGGCATTGGCAGTAGCATCAATGAGAGTATAGGTATTGGCCAACGATTCAGTTCTGGCACATCACTACAATATAATTAGCAACCATTATTAATGCAATAAATATAATATATATATATATTACATTCAAACCTTAAGTCTTTTGGCCCAGTCTTCTATATGCAGCCTGCACGACCTCAATGTAAATTCTTTCACTGTACATTAGAGCTTGCTTTAAGAACAATTATTATGGGGTTTCATCTTGGAGCAAAGCATTGCACTCAAAACTGCCCATTTAACTTGTAATCGAAAGGAATAAGATCTGGGCAATCATACAAAAACATACATCAAAAATTGCGAACTTGTTCCTGAGTCAACTCAGTAGCCTTGCTTATGTGCCAGTGTTGAATTTGTTGAAATTCCTGGTTCATTTGCATAGTGTCTGATTGTGTTTGTATACACCTTCCGAATGGTTTTGGTAATTGCTGCCAAAGTTTTAACATTTTTCACAAAAATGGATGTTTGTGACTCCATTGTAACTCACTCATCATCATCGGTGCTGCCATACAACAAATCATCACATCAGAAATGCAGCGAACTTGTTCCTGGTCAAGTCCAGTAGCCTTGCTTTATGTGCCAGTGTTGAATCTTGTTTGAAATTCCTGGCTTTATCCTTTCTGTTATCTGCCACGATTCCCAGATCAGAATGGGTTTTTGCTGGTACTTGCTGCCAGTTTAACATTTTTCACAAAAATGGATGTTGTGACTCCATTGTAACTCACTCGACCAAGCCATCACGAACAGGATACCTCTATTGACATGGTATATTTCTGCTGTACCTTAGATGTACATTGAATACACCCTATAATTTTGTTTAAAATATTCTTCCACACTAAAGATTTTTTTTTGTCTGTAAAGAGAAATTTTCAGTGGAAATCATGCTCTTACTAAGCCATCAGGCATTTAGACATAAATTTCTCTCATACCTCTCTTTAGGGCATCTGTGAGTAAATGTCTGGCACATCATTTGTAGCCCTTATCCTTAGGCTTATCTGATGATGCACGACATGGGATTCTTAGGTATGTGCATTTCATGTGACATGATGTTTTGTTTATAAAGGTGATTTCGCTCAATTCTGACTTTCTACAGATTTGAAACCTGGTGTTCTGAAAACAGATGTGGCTATCAGATTCTATGAATATCATTTCACATTCATTAGATGCTTGTAAAACTTTATGGCATGATGCACAACTTCACTCAAGAATTGGTATTCTTTTCTATACTACATTTATGTAATGATAAAGCAGTAACAATTTTGTTTATCGCCACAATCTATAGTTACTTATATGCAAAGGACAAGAATAGTGGCTATGCTTAAATTGTGAAGGTTACATATTGATACCATAAGTTAAGTTATTCTTTTAATTTCTAAATTCTTTTAAAGGTATTCACAACGATAGGTCCAAAAGTAGACGCAGTACTAGGTGATATATATTATATATATAATATATATATATATATATATATTAATATTATATATATATAGTGATGGGTGGGAAGTCGTTGAATATTTCATAAACTTTTTGTCTAGAATTTAAATTTTGTGATTCAAAATTTATATTTTATTTTTTTCTTTATAATTCTATAGTATTTTATTAATTTTGACTTTTTTAAAAAATTATTGGGAAAACCTCAATTAATGTTTATCACCCAAAAGGTGCAAACTCGAAGAACAATGTGGAGTACAACATGAACACCTATTTTACCACAAGGAAAGGCTTGTACCTTTCAATATTGTAAATAAAGTTATTATAGGGCTAAATAAAGACTAAATAAATGAATAATTGAAATTACAAAACCTTTTTTTGAAATGATGGCTAGAAATGACCCCGAACAGCAGTGGTTCTAGACTTTAGTAAGCGTACCACACTAGAATACTATATTGGTTTGTCTACCCTACTCTCTCTTTTCC
>JABUQX010054420.1:0-17845 GCA_015478945.1 Trachelipus rathkii
GAGGAAAAATCTTCTCCAGAAACTACATTTCCAATTCCCAATAAGTCCCTCTTTTCGAAATGCCTTGTTTATTAGTGCCAACAGAACATACAAAATGTAACTACATTACTGAGTTAATGAATTTCTTTTCCGTCTTACAAGAATTTCCCTAATGTTTTTGTATTGTCAATTATATTTAAGTATTTTTTTCTTTCTATCACTTCTCTGAAAGAATAAATAAAATCAGGAGAGAGAGAGAGAGAGAGAGAGAAGAGAAGGGCAGAGAGAGAAGAGAGAGAGAGAGGAGAGAGAGAGAGAGAGAGAAGAGGAGAAGAGAGAGAGAGAAGAGAGAGAGAGAGAGGAGAGAGAGAGGAGAAGAAAGATGGAGAGAGGAAGAGAGAGAGAGAGAGGAGAGAGGAGAGAGGAGAGAGAGGAGAGAGGGAGAGAGAGAGGAAGAGAAGGGTAGAGAGAGAGAGAGAGAGATGAGAGAGATGAGAGAGAGAGGACTTTTAAAAATCAAACCTTTGTGCCAGATTCTTCAGAAAATTTGCTTCCGAAATCTCAGTGAACGTCAGGAAAACTTAATGTAATATGTTTGTTGCAAGTCGAGCAATAATCGAAGAAGAAGCTTTTGATATTCTCATTGATTAAGAATTTTACTTACAGTTGAAGGAAAAAGAATTAATTTCTTGTAGTGGGTTTTCCAGTCTACATATTTAATTGTGTTTCCAGACACGACTGTGTGGAGCCATGTAGTCCCGTTGATTCGAAGGAATTTTGTGTCTGAAAACAAGCTAGGATAGGTAATGAAAATAAAATTTGGTAATACTTTTGCTCGTCGTTAATTACTATGCAGAACATGCAATTCAAGAAAATATTAATCATTACCGGTTCCTTTTACAAACCAGTTATCATAGTTATATATATATATATATTATATATATATCCCTCTTTCTTATACATAAAGAAATATATATATATATATATATATATATATATTATATATAATATATATATATATATATATATATATATATGATATTGGTTTAAAAATGTGGATTTTAAAAGTATTTTTTGAAATTGCTTAAATATGTTAAATGAGCTTAAAAATGTTATAGAAAATGAGAAACCAAGAATTATCCAAAAACTCTTAAATATGTAGAAAAATATAATTCGGCTTATTTTAGTAAAACTTTCAAATGAACTTGTATTTGTAATATTCTGTATTATGTAAAATTTATTTTTATTTTAACAAACTTTTTATATATTAAAATTATTAGTTTAAACTTGTAAATAGCTTTATTTTATTATGTATCGAAGAAATAAAATCTCTAACCTTCCTGCCCTATACTGTCTTGGGCTATTTTTGAAATGATATTGTCTGTAGACCTCGTTCATCAGATATGTTTGCAACGAGATAAAACTGATTACATGTAGAAAACTAATTGTTTAATTAGCTTCATAAATATGTATTTGTATATATATAATATATATATATATATATATATATATATATATATATGATATAATAATATATATAAATATATATATATATATTATAGATATATATATATATATATATATATATAATATATATATATATATATTATATATAGTATATATATATATAATATATATATATATATATAAGATGATGTTTAATAAAAATTAACCTAAAAATATCAAATTGTTTCACTCTCCATTAAAAGAGATAACTATAAAAGTGTTCTAACGACTTATAATGCTGATTCATTCGCCGCGAGTAGCCGGAGGCGTCAAATATAGCCTTCTATAAGATTTAAAAGAAGGCAACCCCATAAGAGAAAGCTTACTAGAGGCTAGCACCTGATCTATTTAGGTTCCACAGCTTAAAAGGAGTCATTACGTGAACTTCAAAAGAACCTTTATCGAAACCTGTGCAGTGGAGGAACAAGAAAGGAGAAAACGTCTAACACTCCGGCCACTACATAATTTTTGACTTATTAAGAACAACACCCGTTCCAGACTCAAGAAGAAGAAACGCTTTCTTTCAACGCACATCAGCCTCCAGCAGATGTCCAGATCGAAGGAGAAGCTATTGCCGGGATTAAGGTGAGACCACTATTGTCCATTCCAACATGGTTTGGTGTTTTGGAGGTGCACTTTCATCTTGGAAAACTTACCTCGGAGAAGACCAAGTATTTTCACACTCTCTCGCAGCTTCCAACAGATGTCGACCGTATATACACTACAGAACTTGATGTCCAGGTTGACACCTCTGAAGAAAGCAGTCATTACCATCTACGAGAAAAGTAAGACGGAGTTATTCAACGAGTTTTTGTCCAAACAAGCCTACAGTGGCAAACCTTCCTTTCATTTACGAGAAATGCTTTGTTATGGGGCAAAATAAAAAATTGGAGAAGTCACCATTCGGATGCAATTCTTGAAGACTCTTTCAACTAACATTTGATCAACTATGGCTTCGCAGACAGCAAGTTTCCTTGACCCTTGATCTAGTTGTGTTGGTATTGTCCGCTCCTGTCATGGCAGTGTTTGCAGCAACAACTTCACAAATAACTACATCATCATCAGCAGCAGCAACAACAACGACAGCATCGGCTACAGGAAAACCTATGTAACTGCGTCCATGTAGTCAAAATCAAAGGCCCTACGTCTGCCATACCCACATTTACTTCGCTCAACAAGCAAGAACATGCAGTCCGTGGTGAAGGTGGTCAGACAAATCTAACGTCAGGTGCATCCATCGTCTCGTTATCTCGCCCCTCTTCTAGATCATCTTCTGCCACACCAAAGGAAAACTAGAGAAGAGAGCTGATTCCTGCGCTATAATCAGTTCGTAACTAACAACCAATGTCATAATATTCGTCGCAGATATTCTCTTTCTCTTGGATACCTCTGCAAGACAAATACTTCTCTTCTAGCACCTTTTCAAGTCTCATCTAAGAAGGTTTTCATTGTAAATCAACGCTAACATTGAAGACTCCAATATCTTATATTTGCTTCAGCAGTTTCCACCATTAACTTTATCTATTGCCTTGAAAAACATCAAGTTTAATCCAAAATGACCTGTTTACTACATAGAGACTGGCTATTCTCCTCCAGTGTTTGCAAGACCTCCCCGTCTCCCCTAAGATATACTAAAAACAGCAAAAGAAAAGTTCGGCACTCTTGAAAAATGGTACATTAGACATTCCAAGTCTCCTTGGGCTTCTCTTCTCCATATGGTGCCAAAAAAAAACCCAGAAACTTTGAGGCCTTCTGGTAATTACAGATCTTTGAATATCATTACTAAAAGGGATGGGTATCCACTTCTTCACATTTAAAGTCTCTCGCAACGCCTACATGGATCAACAATATTCAGCAAAATAAGCCTTCAGAGAGCATTGCACCAAATTCCAATACGACCGAAGGACATTGAAAAGACTGCCATATCAATTTCTTTCCGCTTTTTTGAATATTTGTCATTCCGTTTGGTTTGCAAAATGCTGGCCCCATGTTTCAAGGTATAATAGACTCCATTTTTCGACACCTTCAGTTTGTTTACATATACCCAGATGACTTGGTAATTTTTTCAGCAACTTCAAAATAGCATGAAGAACATTTCAGGGCAGTTTTCAAGCTTCTTCAAGAAAATTCTTTCAAAATATTCTTGAAAAAATCTGAATTCTTCAAGTCATCTCTCAACTATTTTTGATATATTTTTTTCTGAGGGAATTTCTCCTCATTCAGAAAATCGATCCGAAATTTCCAAGTACCATCTTCCTCGAGATTTACCAGCTTTTCGAAGATTCTTGGGAATGATTGGATACTACCGCCGTTTCATTCCTTGTTTTGCAAAACTCGTCTTTTCTTTATTATAAAAGCAAAACACCATCCAAAATATAAGTTTCTTACGTGGACCACAGAAGAGGAAAAAGAAGCCTTTATCGAAATCAAGAATCAACTGCAAAACTCCACAGCTCTTCCCTTTTCATTACCGGATTAACCCATCTTCAACTTGTAACAAATAATAGCCATACTTCAATAGGAGCATCACCTTCATCAGATGGTTGATGGACAGCTAGTGCCTATAGATTTCTACAGCAAAAAGCTATCAGAACTACAACGCAAATACTCAGCCTTCGACCGGGAACTTCTAGCAGCCTACTTTTCTATTCTTCATTTCAAGCATATGTTGGAAGGAAGAAATGTTATCTTTTGCACTAATCACAAACCTTTCGTTTCAGATTTCTACAGTGGGAATCAAGCAAAAAGTGGTCGGGAAGAACGTCATCTTTCTTTCTTAACAGAATATGTCTCCAATGAACTACTTGAGGAGAGCAGATAATATTGTGGAAGATGCTCTTTTCCGGATATCCCGGTAACAGTAGATACCTTCGATTTACCTGTTATTGCTCGTCTTCACTAAACGGATGAAGAAACTACCAATTTTCAGCCCCGTCTTCATTCTCATCCTCTACAAGATAATAATCAAGTATCAAGTATTTTTTGCCAAAACCTTGTAGTGAACAGATATTTAACAGTTTTCATCAGATGTCTCATCCTAGAGTTAAGGCTTCTCTGTGTCTTATAAAGACTAAATATTTATAGCCTAACATGGACCGTAACATCAGAATTTTAGTTCGTTCTTGTCAGCAGTGCCAATTTTCAAAAAATTAAATGCCATACGAAACCACCATTGTTCATATAGAAATTCTGTAACAGCGTTTTGAAACAGTACATATCGACATCGTGGGATCATTACCTCCATCCTCTTTTACTGATACTTCAGCTCCAGTCTTCAGATATTTCTCACCTGTATAGACAAAACCATTAAGTGGACAGAAGCAATTCCTCTAGTGAATACGACTTCAAAATCTGTCGCATTTCTCTTCATGCAATGGATATCAAGATTTGGCATTCCTCTCTATGCGATCTCAGATAGAGGACAACAGTTTGAAGGAAAATTTTTTACTAACTATCAAATTTGATTGGATTTCACAAGCTCCGGACAAGCTCTTACCAACCTTCGGCAAATGGCCAAACCGAAAGATATAATTGATCACTTAAGAGTGCTATCATGGCGCGGAAACAAAACCTCTTACTCTCTCTTCCAGTCATCATGCTGAGTCTTCGTTGCGTTCCTGATGACTCCGGATTCTCTCCTTTTTTACGCAGTAACCGGAAAAGCACCTCTTTATCCTTTAGAACTTCTTCAAGCAACCTAAAAATAGGATTACAACGGACTCATATGTTATTAAAATAAGCTCCATGAACAATTGATTTTTCGACAGTTTCCACCTTTATCCTATCACGGTTCATCGAACATTTTTGCCAAACTTTAAACCTGTTCCAATGTTCTTTTTCTTCGAGTCTTGATCCCATGTCAGAAGTGCTGGAGAACCTATTCTGCCCACAAGTTCTTCAAACATGATGGATCGATGCTACAAGATACAATATCCTGATAGACTTACGGATGTCGTTTCGATTGGTCGCTTGAAACCCGCTATACTCCCTTCAACTCCACAGCATGGTTCCTAGCCGATGATCGATTCGATATTCACAGTGTTCTCAAGCGTGATGATTTTCGCCATTGCACACGTCATTCCATCTTACTGCAACAGCAGGAACAAGTTTAGTTTAGTGTCTAGACTTAACCTTGTAAGAAAAGTGCGTTCTTAACCTTGTAAGAAAAGTGCGTTCTTAACCTTGTAAGAAAAGTGCGTTCTAGAAAAGTGCGTTAACACCCCCTCCTTGAATAGTGCTCTGCCCGTGAGTGGTGGTGACAACTGTAAATAAAAAAAAAAAAAAAAAAAAAAAAAAAAAGATAACAAATATCATGAATTTAATGTATAAATTTAATTTATAATTAAAGTGCTCCGTTTTAAGGGCACGAAGTGTTAAATTATACTTAACATCCAGGATTTTTAAAGTATTTTTTTTTTAAATTGCTCAAATATTTTTGTTGAGTTTATAAACGTTATAGAAAATGGGAAATTAAGAATAATCATAAACTCTTAAAAACGAAAAAATATATTCCGTATTTTATAAAACTTAAAATGTTTTTTATATTAAATATGACATTTATTTGTAATGTAGGAATATATAATATTTATTTTTTTATAATATAATTTTTTTCATAAAAATTATTAGTTGAATTTACATACTTGTGTTTATTATGAATCGAAGAAATAATCTGTAACCTTCCAGCTCTTTACTGTCTTGGCGCTATTTTTGAAATGTATCTTCGCAGACCTCTCTCCTCAAATATGGTGAGATAATCTGATATATGTTAAAAACTAGTGTACTTAACTTAAGGTCAGAGACTTTTTTATATATACTAAAAGATGATGTTTTAATAAATAATTAACCAAAATATAATTGTTTCACTCTCTCATTAAAGAATAACTATAAAAGAGTTCAACGACTTATAATGCTGGTTCATTAGCCCGATAGCCGAGGCGTCAAATATAGCCCTCTATATAAGGTGAAAAAAGGAAACTCCACCAGAGGAAGCTGCAAGAAGCAAGTACCCTCTGTTTGGGTTCCAACCCGTAAAAGTTGTACGTGGACTTCAAAGAACCTCTAATAACTGATAACCTCCAACACTCCTGCCAACTTTATATATATATACACTATAATCTTATATATAATATAAATATTAAATATATATTTATATATATTATAGTATATATATATATATATATATATATATATATATAATAACATTATGGTTGGTGCATGCGTGTTTGCGTAATGGTATCTGTGTTGTGAAAATTTACTTTTTACTTACTTTAAATTAACAATATTTTTAAAAGCCTCTTGCTGAGCACAAAATTTCCCTGAAGAATTTAACTAACATATTTCTCCTTTTAACTCACACATTTCATTTGCGACAGAAGAATATTAAAAGAGAATAAGCTTTTTATTAATTATGATATATTAAAAATGTTGCTTCGTTTCATACTAAATTGAGATGTCCATGACTTCCGGGCCTCTTCAACTCTTAAGAAGATTAAATAATTAATGGGATTTTTTCTTCATTACTAAATTGAAGGGTAAATGAATTTGAAGTCAATAATATATATATATTATTTTATTATTATTATACATTACCTATATAATCACTTTAAGTACTACACATTAGTTTTATTATTATTTTTTGGATTAGTTTGTAATGCTTGTATTAATACTCTTACTACGATCTTATTCGTAAGCCTATATATAGTAGTATATAGTTATATATATAGTAAATATAATTTTTTTTTTTACACGTTGTCACCACTCCCACTCACGGGCCGAACCCTATTCAAGGAAGTTTGTACACGTCCTCAAGTTACATCAAATTCTAAGTCACTATTTTACTCATATGAGCATATACGCAGTCTTCCTGAATGTTCTGAGATTAAATTTCAGCAGAAACAAGAAGATGAGAGAATCACAACAAAGTGCTGAAAGAAAGGAAGCACCCGCAAGCGATACTACTCCTGGGTGGCCATATATCCACACAAAACTCCTTATTCGGTATATGTTACAGCACCCCTTGTGTCTTACGAGATACATCTTAATATGTCGACTGTAGTCCGTAGTGACAAATTTCTCGAGCACTAGCCATGCTTTTTGTTTTTCGTTTTTTTTGTTTTGTGTTACGATTATTAATATAGAAAAGCTCGATCATTCGCGTCTTCGTTCATGAGTATACTTTATGTAAGTTCAATGTGAAGTAGATAATTTATCTGTAACAGTTTATAGTCTTTTGGCCTTATACTCGTATCCCTGTCCAAATAGTCCTTGGTTGTATTAACCAGAGCCCCCCGATATAGATTCTATATCTCGAATCTAGTTGTTGATATGATATATTTAGATTCTTGTATATCTGATAGCAACTGAGAAGAAGAAAAAAAAGTTCTCGCAGTCTAAACAGAACCCCCAGTTCTTGAGAGTTTCTTGGCTTATCTAGTCCGTTTTTTGTATTGATTATTCTCATAGACATTTTTGTTTATGGTTACGCCAATTTATTTGTTTTGTATATTTTCAACAGTCATAGACGAGAGAATCCGGTACGAAGAGGGATAGGAATAGTTGTGAAGAGTTTTTTTGTATGATGATCTGTAGTAGAGTTGAGTTTTAAAGAATTAACATTTCAACAGTCGAGTACACCCAATCGGAAAATCCTATCAGGATCTTCTGAGATATAGTATAGTACGGTATGCACTGCTATTCTAAGAAGTCAAATAGAGCTCATATGAATGGGTTAATATATGTATTAGGTCGATCTTTTTTTTATGACGAGCTTGGTGACTAATTGTAGTATATGCTATGTGTGATTTTTATAGTATTCTTGTATGTAATAGTATAGAATATATTAGTTATGTTGATGATCATAAGTAACTTTAGTATATTCACCACATTTATTATACATGAAGAAAAGTATAAGCTTTGTCGCGTGACTTTCAACAGCAGCGATCAGATTTAGTCGATAGTGGTTCGAGATAATTGGTTAGTTGCGGTGACCGAATTTAGTTTTGCTCAGGATCTTTTTGAGTATCGTTTTATGTGCTGTAATGGTTTGCTCCTCACCTAAATCCTGGTATTATAGAGACCTCAACATCTCTGTGTTTGTTACATTGAAGTCCCTAGATATAGAGGAGCTTTCAGTATTTTGGTATATGAAGATTAATACAGTCTCGTGAAAGTAGTAAGATATCAAAATTTAAGTCTTTTTGAAAATCGTTCTGTAATGAGACATGCCAGTAGCAGAAGCAGTAAATTTCATTGGTATGGAGGTAGATAGGAGAAATGTATTTTTCCTGCCCCCTCGTTGAATAAGGCCTCTATCTCGTGTGAGTGTTTTGTGTAAAGTCTGTTAGATATAAAATTAAGAGAAATAAAAAAAAGTAGAGCATCGATTTTTAACCATAGAAGCATCGAATTAGAAATTCGAGATCCAACGTGTACAGGAGTCGTTTATTTTATAATATAGTAATATATATTAGATATATATTATATAGTATATATACTATATATACTATATACTATAATTTATAATATATATATATAAATATATATAATATATATATATATATATATATATATATATATATATATATATATTTATATAATTATTATCATACTACCAAAAAGGTGGGCATTAAGCGTTAAAGCGTTAAACGCGTTAAAACTCGTTAATTTTTTCGTTAAACTTTTAACGCTTTCGTTAATTTCGTAAAAGAAGAACGGCTATTACGAGTTACATAGTGAGATTAAGCGTAACGAGTAAAAAATTTGTCCCATACATCGTTGATCGCGTTATCTGAATTTACGAGTTTCATAAATATTTTCTTATCATAATTTTTAATTATATTAGATTCGATTTCGATAACAGATATACTTTTGTTTAATTTCCTAACGCATCCATCAATGGCTCAAAAGATGATTTAATTAACTAATACACAGGTTAAATTACCTCCCATCCCCGTATTAGAAAATCAATATATTTCACCTTTTCAAGCGTTTGAATTTTTGATTTATAACAATAGTGACAATATTACTAACATTTAATAATATAATTCACAATTATCGAACATCAACAATCAAAATTTCAGGGCTTGATATAATATCGGACCGAGAATACACCTTTAAACTCTAGATAATTTTCCTAATACATCTAAAAGAAATTTAAAAAATTCTCAAACATTTTTTATTTGAAAAATATTTGTACTCCAAGAAACTAATCCAGAAGGAGTAGGATGTGCGAGAAGAGATGGTATCTAAGTAAAGAGTGAAAAATATCTCCATCGACGCGGAATGTACTGGAATTTCATGCAAAACAAACAAAAACATGACAAGCAAAATAATTCATATTCGATTGAATGAGAAACACTAAAAGTAGATAAAGGTTTTGAAAAATCGAAAATTCTAAAATTTGGGAAAGTATACCTAAAATTCTTCAACTTTTTAATACCTTAGCTTCCAATCTTCATGCTATCATATTCAAGTTTGAATATTTCCCATAAAAATGCTCATTACATACACTGTTATGCTCATCAGCCGAGCTTAATTGAAAAATTAACATCGAATATTGACCCTAGAAGAAAAAACACTCAAAAAACGACGTTTTCATGACAGTCAGAAAGAAGCTAACCATTTGGTTTCCTATAGGCTGCAAAAATCGGCATGAAAATTCGAATTTATGTCTATTTTTAGGGGTAAAAATTGTGGCATCAGCCCGAAGGCTGTACTCTGTCCACCAACTTTACAATTCTCAGTCTTGAATTATTTTTTCCTATTAATTTTACAATAACTTATATTATAAGGCAAATCAATTTTGGGCTGGTGCTGATCCCCATTTTCGCCCCACCTAAAAAAATGACAAAACATTCCGGTATTTTTAAGCCAGATTGTGGACTTATATAAACCATGAGCGCTGTCGCTTTCTCAAGTAATCCAATGCGATTAATTTCAAATATTTTATTCAAAGGGCAGAACTTTTTTTCAGTTAAATTAACTGTCAATTACTTAGAAAATAGCATACACCCCGTCTCCTTATCTAAAATATACAGAAGTAACTTTTTCGATTTTTTGAGTTTTGTTCGGGCAAGCAGATGGATGAAATTTTGCATGGCATATGGATAATTGGGAAATCATCTTTTTCTACTTATATAATTCCTTTTTGTATACTCAAAGAAATTTTTAAAAAAATATTCTGAAAATATTTTTTCTTTAAAAATTTGTTCCCATGAACAAATCAAAAACTAATGCATATACAAAGAAATGATCTTTAAGTAAATACATGTGAATTCCCCCGCACTACATAAAGCCCTGAAAAATCACATCCACTTCCGCTCCGAACAGAAACAAAATATTATCGCAATTTTCATTCTCAAAATTCAAAAAAAAAAGTGTGTTTTAAAATTGGACAAAACGCTGAGCTACAAAACTCAAAAAATCGAATAAGTACTTCTGTACTTTTTTAGAATAAACCCATATTCAAGTTTAAGTCATTTCGAAAAATTTTTCTGGAAGTTTATACGAAGAATGTCAAAAACCTGGCCGAAAACAATGAAAATCTGAAAGAATGACCATAGAGTCACAGAAAAAAAACACCGGAAAACAACGTTTAAGGTTTAGAGGGCCAAAAAAGCTACATTTTGTGTTTATATAGTCAAAAGTCGGCCTGAATTCCGAATTTTTATGTTCATATTTAGGGGGCGGGATAATTTAGCTACCCCGAGACCAACAATTTATGCATTTGAAGGTATATTCTTTGCAAGTGAAAAGTATCTTACGTAAAATGCGAAAATATTTAATATAAACCTTAATATCATTATTAATATTCCTAAGGGATATTATTATTATATTACTAATTATCTATATATATATATCCTATTATATTATCTAAACATGCCAAAGAAATCTTCATCGGTTTATGTCATCTTGCTTGTAATTGACTGCAGCACCATGCATTTTTTTGTCAATGCGATACTTTTTACTGTCCAGTCATAATAATTATTATTTATATAATTTTATTATTATGATTATTATTATTATATTTATTTATTATGTTAATTGTTATTGTTATTATTATTATTATTATTATTAATTATATCTCTCTCTCTCACTTAATATATTCATTCTTAATCCATCTCATTATTATTTCCCCTAGCCTTCTTTAGTGAAAAAAGCAAAATTTAATTAGAAAGTCTATTTTATTCTCATAGTTTTCACCATCACAAATGTCGGCAGTTCTTCGCCGGGAAAAACAACGACGAACCGTAGCGAGCGCATCGCGCATTGCGAAGGACCCACCGCATGGGTTCTCCTGTTTCATCTGCGTAACCGGTAGCGAGCCGAGTGAGCCTTGCCGCCAATGCGCCGAGCGTAGGCGAGCGAGTAACCTTCGCCGCTAAATGCCGGCGAGCGTAGCTACTGGGTGAGCCTTGCCCCCAAGCGCCGAGGCGTGCGAGCTGGGTGAAAGCCTTGCGTCAAATGCGCCGAGCCGAGCGAGCGGCACTGCGCAGCGCAAGCGACTGCTTACAATGGTACAAGCTGCTCCTTAGGAGCAGAGATCGCGTTAGGCTTCGTTGTTGTTAATTATTCCCGAATTATATTAGCATTATTATTATTATTATTATTATTATTGATTTGATTATTATTTATTGATTATATTATTATTATTAATTATATTATTATATCCATTATATTTATCTATATTATATCATTATTTCTTATATTATTATATAGATATATATATATACTCACTACATATATATTAGTATATATATATCTATATATATATTAAATATATATATATATATATATAATATATATATTAAAATGTTTAAAATTAGCCATAGCATTTGCATCGGGGGTTTCGATATATATATTTTTATTAAAATTTGGATTCTTTTCAATCATAATAAAAGAAATTTAACAATTATTCTCACTATTCCTAATATTTTGAAGACTCGCTTAACGTTAACGCATTAACGTTAACTTCCTTACATTCTTTATGATAAACGCTTTTAATGAATTAACGTCGTTAATTTTTTTTGTAACGATTAAGGATTAACGGCTCTTTAACTTCTCATTAACGGTGCCCCACCTCGTATAATATATATATCTATATATCTATACTATAGTTATATATAATATAATATATTAATTAATATATATTATATAATATATATATATATATAATAAATTATCATACATGTACATGTTTTATTATGCTATGCTATATTTGTATCTAACTTGTTATATTATAATATATAAATATATTCATTATTATATTATTATTATTACTTTCACTTTTGTCCCGCTTCAGCGGTAGTGGTGCGTACAGCCCCCCTCATTCACACCCTCTCATCTCGCCCTCACCCACTCCTCCACCCCACTCTAAATCTCTCGCCCAACACCCACTCTCTCCTCCCCATCCTCCCTCCTTCCGAGCATCTCCTTTATTCCACCACACTCCTTCTCTGGTCATCCCGCCTTCCTCTGCCTTCCTATCCCCTCGCTCCCAAACTCTTCTAACCACTTCTTCTTTCCCCATTCTAACATTAAATGCCCATACCATCTTAACATTCCCTTCTCCCTCTTCCCACCAGACCATTCCTACAATCACATCTCTCCCTCACAACCCTATTCCTATCCTCTCTCTTTTACTAACCCACAAACCGCTCTCAAAACCCCTTCATCTCAAATACTTCCACCTTCTTCCTGGACCTGAATCAACCCCCACGTTTCACACCCATACAACAACGTGGCTACACAGTTTTCTTCAAACATACTTACTCTTAAACTTATCTGTGATAGATCCCCCTTTCCATATTTCTCTCAGACCACTCAAAGCTCTCATCCTTCCACTTATTCTATGCTTATCTCTCCTTAATCCCTCCCCCATACCCAACTCCACACCTAAATATCTAAAAATCTTACTTCTTCCAATACTACACACCCCCTACTCTAACTCAACCCTCCTCCTCCTCCACTCCCTCTCGTTTCACTACTAACACTTTACTCTTACCTGATTTATTTTAAGCCCCTTTGTCCACACATTCTCTCAAAATCCCTCACCAAATACCTCAACCCTTCCGCGCTCCTCGCCACTAGGACAGTATCATTCGCAAACAGTATCATGTTCACTTCCCTTCTATCATTCCCATTCTACAATTCCACCCCCCTCCCCTCCCTCACCATTTTCTACGCAAAACTCTCCATAAACAAAATTAATAGCCACTGCGACATTACCACACCCTGCCTCAATCACACACATCCCAAAACTCTCACTCTCCCCTCTAACACTCAGCACAACATTCTACTTATCTATAAAAGAGCCCTAATCCTTTCCTAAATTATCCCCCACCCCATTTTCCTCCAACACCCTCCATAATTCACCCCTATTCACTCTATCATATGCTTTCTCTAAATCTAAAAAAACACCCATACACTTCCCTTTCCTCTCTATACTTTCACAAGCATCTTTAATGTAAAACACTTGATCCACACACCTCTTCCTCCCTAAATCCTCCTTGTTCTTCCCCATTCTCCCCTCCGTTAACCCTACTCTCTCCATCAGTATTCTTCCGTACACTTCTCCTACCTACACATTAAAAGACACTTATACCTCGTGATTACGATTCCAACATTCGCATTCCTATCCTTTCCCCTTTATACAAGAAGTAACCAAACAAACCATCCTCCAATACCTGTTGTACTCATCACTCCTACTACATATGTTATAAAACCTATACAGCCATTCCTCTACCCTATACCTCCCTTCTGCAAAATTTCCATTCTCAACCTCCACCTGCGGACCTTCCCTTTGTTTCTGTATTCACACCCTAATTAATTTTCCTTCCATTTATTTTCCTCCCCCTCCCTCCCCACTTTTTTTCCAAACTTTTTTTTTTTCCTTTTATTCCCCAATTTTTTTCTTCCTCACCTCTTGCATTTCTTCCTTCCCTACCCCACCCCCTTCATTCAATTATCCACTACAAGTACCTCCCCACCTCTTCCACCCTATCCTCTCCTCCTATTCACTCCCCATCTCCTCCTTAATCCTCTCCCACCCCTCTTTCTTTTCTTTTTTATTAACTTCTTTCCATAACATCTTACTCCCCGATTCAAAATATTCCGTCACTTTTCCCATTCATTATTTGCCTTTCTCTTCGCCCTCTCCACGCCCTCTTTGCTTTCAACTCAAACCCTTCTATATTCCTCCCAGCTTACCTCTCTCCTACTTTTCCCAACCATTTCCAATAAGCCTCCTTTTTCCTTTCACACCTTCCTTCACTCCTTCACTCACCATTCCTCCCTTCCTTCTGCTTGCAAACCCACCTTTTTACGTCACAATTACCTTCTATCCTCTTCACATACTGTCTCTCTAAATCTCTTCCACTCCCTCCACCTCCCCACTTCCCGTCCCTCTCACGTTTCTCCACATGTCCTCCATACCTCTCCTAACTCCCTTCCCACACATCTATCTCCTCCAATTTTTCACTATAACACTTCATTATCCCATTTCCATTTTGCTAAACATCACCTCTCCTCACATCTCTATCTGCATCTACAAAATACGCTATATAGATATAATCTATATATATAAAATAAATATACTACTAATATATATATATATATATATAGTTATTATATTATATTCTATATATTTATAATATATAAATGACATCGTTAGAAGCGCTGTTTTGTTGGAAAAAGAAGAAAAAATGCCTTTTTTTTATTTTCTATGTACATTATTCAAGAAAATCTACAAACGGCTCATGGTGCCAGATGGCAGTGTTTTTTTTAATACTATAAACCAAATGCAGTGAAAATAAATTATAAAATTAAAGTTAAATGACATTAGGGAGTTTATGATACGTTAAGTAGGTTATGTTGATTTACATAGTTACATAGATTTAAACTTTATATTCCATTTTAATCATTTTTATTATATTCAACCGTTTGAAGCGACTGGAAACTTTAATCTATTCTTATTGGTTAAAACAAAACAAAAAACTTCTATATAGAAAAACAAAATTTTCAATAAAAAAATACCATTCTATGAAAGATCCTCACCTGATATCCATATACTAATAGATATATATATATAATTAATATACTTATACTATGACTATATATATATACTACTTTATATATATATATATATATATATATAAGTATATATATATATACTATATATATATATAAATATAGTTATTATATATATATTTATAATAAATAGTACATATTACTAATATTATATATATATATTATACTACTATATATAATATATATATAATTTATATATATATATATATATATATATATATATTATATATAATATATTATAAATACATTCATATATTATATTACCTATAATATATATATTATTATATATCAATAAATATATTTATAGTAATATATATATAAGGGGCATATATAGTATATATATATTATATAATAATATTATATATATGATACTATATAGTTTTATTTGCTTTGACTATATACTATATATATATATATATATATAGGTATATGAGGAACGTATAATAATAATAAGTATATTACTAATTATATATATTCACATATTATTTACAATATATAATTGTATATCTATATAACTATCTATATATATAAATATATATATATATGCGCTATTTATAATAAATTTTTTAAGTTTATTTTTTTATTATAATTAAATATATATAATATATAAATATATTATAATATTATATATATATATATTATATATCTAATAATAGATTTATATATATATATACATAAATTATATATATAAAAAAAGTAGTATGTTATACATATATATATAATATATATATATAATATATATCATATAATATAATATATAGATACTATATATATATATATATATATAATTTCACCCTTGAGATTATATACCCTTATATCTATATATAGTATCGATTATATAATAGCTATATCATACTCATATTATATATAATATCTAATACAAGACCTATGAATAATAATAATATAAATAAAACTATACACCATTGTAATATAATAAATAATATATATAAATACATAAGTACATATATACTATATCTATATATATATATATTAAGTATAGTACGAATTATATGATATCATTATTATTATTATACTACTATTATTATTTATTAGTATATTATTATTATTATATATCTATTTATATATTATTGTATTATAAGCGTATATATATTATATTTATATTATATAAGTTTGTATTTATATATACTATATATAAATTATATATATATATATAAATATACAAATACTATATACATAATAATATAATCATATAATAATATCATAAGATACTATATCTTTATATATATACAACTATATATATATACACTAACTATATTAGTATATATATAATAAGACTTTTAAAAACCATTTAAAACTTTCTATGAAACAAGGAAAATTTAAACTTATGGGATGAGTTAAACTTTTCTCAAACCTAATTCCTGTTTCCTTCTTTGGAACATGAATCTCTTAAGAGGAAACCAGGAAATTAGGTTTCAAAACGTTAACTCATTAAAAAGACACTTAAAATTTGCCTCGGGTATATATAGTTTTAAATGTTTTTAATAGTCTTGAATTTTCTAATATAGTAGTTGAGTTCTATTTAAGAACTCTTTAAAGTAAAACTTATTAGATATATTATATATAATCTATATATAAGTTATTATATATTATATATATACGTATATATATATATATATATATATATATATATATCCTATAATAATATAATATAACATATATATATATAACCCACGTATTATATATATATTATATATCCTCAAATCAGTGCCGTTTTACGGGTGCGAGGACGAGAGGCGGGCCTCCTCTAAGAAAAAATAAAGCAACTAATGTAACAAAATAATTCAAAATTTATAATTATAAAAATGTTTAAAAGTCCTATACAAGAACGCTAATTTACCATTAAGATCATATATTCTCTTGCGAAACATTATATTTTCATAAGGATCATTGACTAGAGGAATTTCGATTTGTTGACCTCACAGAAAACACTAATTATAATGCTATCAAACACTGAGTTCGTGAATGGCATACGAAAAGAAACTCTATTCTTTATATTGTTCTATTTTGTGTTATTTTTCCACTAAAGCCTTCTCTCCGAACCGTCATAAAATTACTCCTCCAAAATTGGCTGCCCCTTTAAAACTATTGTGAAACAAAATAGAGCTACTATTTTAAAAATTAAACAAAAAAACTATTTAATAATATTTTAAATATATTATAATATTATATAATATATATATATATATTATATATCATATATATAATATATATAATATATATTATATTATTATATATTAGAGAGAGATCTCTCTCT